>CM062805.1:1342440019-1342560019 GCA_031772625.1 Pinus tabuliformis | reverse complement strand
CTTGGGACTTGAATACTTGATGGATGAATCATGAAGGGCATATGGCATATTGGCACGATGTTAATGGACAAATTAAGAAGGGCACAAAGGCACCATTTTTCACAATTAAAGTTAGATGATTGGGCACTTGGGTCCACTTGGGCTTTAAGGGATTTGCACAATGCCTAAGAAGAAGGCAATGGCAAGGAAAGTTCATTATAAAATGAAGATGCCTAAAAATCACTAAGACATTTAAGAAGGAAAGTTATTCACACAAGTGTGCAACATGTTTTGTAGTTTTATTATGTTTAATATTGTCATGGTAGGACAAATTTGGCTTTAGGTAAGTGAACACAAGAAGAAGACAAAACTTATAGGACATAAGCATGTGGTTGCTTTGCGAGATGGAATGAAATTTATTGTAGGTAGTTGTGCTTGCATAATTATTATATGTAAAAGGGATAAGCACCAAAACCCCCATGGACATGGGTACTTATTCATTTGAGCCTACACTAAATTCTATCAACCTAATGGGGAGGCAATGGAGGTTTATATGTGGTATTATGTGCTTATAGGTATGGATTTTTCTCTTTGTTTCTTGTTAACTATTACTTGTTGAGAGAGGGTTAGTGTAATACAGTGTTTTATTACATACATGAGTAGACAAGCACACCCATTTTGTGCCTCAACATTAGCTATTTTATATTGGAGCCTTGTGGATCCTAAGTATGATTACTTGAAGTATGCACAATGAAGTGTGTTCATATTGTTAAGAGTCTTGTGCAACCCAACTATGATTGTTTGAGTGGAATGATGTCTTGTTACCAATGACATATAGCTTGTTGTGCACTATGTGAGATTGTTGATATCCCTAGGGGTGTAAGGATATGTAAGCATCAAGTGGGGGAAGCATAAGATTCTTTGTCTCTCTCTCTCCCCCTATTCAAATGTGAAGGATGGAAGGAAGATTGGGGCTATGGGGCCGTGGTGGAGAATCAATCCATCAATAGAAATACAAACTTGAAATTTGAAGCATATTGGAAGAAAGAAAAGGCATTCATGGTTTTCATGGAAAATCACAATAATAGGTATAAACAAAACACACACAAAATATTTGAAAGCTATAAGATAGGGTCATCAAACTAGAGAATGGATGATGCTCTTCCATTGGGAATCCTTTGGAGAATTGGTGGCAAGTCTTGGTTCCACCCAATCAATATTTAGGATCATTTAGGCATGAAGAAATGAAGGTGAAAGAAGAAGATACCATGCAACAACAATGTTTCCTAGAAGGTTATATGGAGTTAGGCTAAATGTGTAAAATTTCCTAGGCCGGTATGAAGCAAGAAGCCCTTTATGGGTAGGATTTTCTATAAGCATGCATCCATGTAATGTTTTTCAAAGTAGTGTTTTTGTTTAATCAATTCTTTAGGCAATATTCTAGTTATAGTATAGCTATAGTTTTAGGACGTCATGGTTAACATAGCTAGGAGGTAGTAGTTTTAAATTTTTGAGATATTCTAAAATATCCAAGATAGTCAACATATCTTCATTTTGTATTAAGTTGTTAGATGGATTAATCACAACCAATTTTTAATACAAAATAATATACTTGTTTCTATCAACCAAATACAAGAGGTTCAAGATGGAATCAAATCTATGGGTATGTAAGAACTTCTATCTCCAAAACTAAATTACCTTTAAAACTTCAATAGTGATTTCCTTACATAATCGTAAATAATAAATATTAAAACATAGGTCCATTGCAAAGGTTATAGGGTGTTAATTTACTAATCAATGTCCCATTTTCTCTATGGTCTACCTCACATGAATGGCACCATAATATATAAAGTGTTCAAGTCAAGTCAAGTCCCACATAAATTGGGAAAATTAGATAAGCCTCAAGGCTTAACATCTAAGCTAAAATAAATATGTATTGTGCAAACAAGCCCTTAAGACGTGTTTCAAGAATCACTTCCCAATAAAGAATAAATCTTCTTTAAAAAAATCAAAAGAAGAAGAAATTGTAGTACACACAAATTTGAAAAAGCATTTTTTAACTATTAATGACATCCAATCAACTAAGGTGGAAAGTTGATGGCACTAGGGCCTTCAAACTCTTTTTTTTTTTTTTTTTTATTTTTATTTTTTTTTATATATATATTGTGCATGGATAGGCCATTTATGAAACCATGACATCCCCATTTTGAAGGTGCTAAATATGTCACTTCAATTGGAATGAAATTAAAATTTGGTTAAGAATACAACCTTGTTTGACTAGCTAGTGAAGGAAACTATCTTACATGATTATATAGGGTGAGACATTATTCTCTTTCCCAATAGGATTCAAAATCCATCAAGGTTGTTTTAGTTATAATTATTACGAGTTTATTGATTATCTTATATATATTTGGACCATGCAAAGTTGCAAGAGTAAAAGAGTTCACCCAGGCAAAAGACACAAGAGAACTTAGGAATAATTGATACAAGTGCTTAAAGAAGTGATTTAGGTGTAGCAAAGGGATGGCTCATGCAAGGTCTAGTATCACATACAAATGTGGACACTAAACACAAGGAATCATGAGGAAATGTTTGATGAGTAAAAGTATAAGAGTGAGATAAGTGACAAGCACAAGGCAGCTACAACCAACCATGATACATGTGGACTAGAGGTCAATCAATCATTATTAATATCAAGTGTTGACACCAAAGAATATTCAGTAATTGGTTGGTCAAGGAAAAGGAATGGAGGTGAGGTAGAAAGCATGAAGGAAGAAAAAACATTGGTTGGAGAGAAGGTATAAGGTTGTAAATAGATATTTGAGAGGGATTTGAAGACAAGGACTAAATTTATTCATTGAGATTCATTTCCATTGTGATTGTATATACCCTACTTTGATTAATAAGAAAGAATAAACCATTTCATGAAACTTCGTATCAATGAGTGTCTATTCTATTGATTTCCTCATTTCAATATGTGATGGCCTCTACTACATTATATTGTTCATTTTAACGTGTAGGTAACAAAGTTCATTGAATATATATGCTTGACCCTAGGTGAACCAGAAGGGGCTCATTGCATAAGTCATTACACCATATTTTCTCTTGCATGGAAAAAGTGTAATGCTCAATTCTCTCCTCTATATTAAAGTTAGTATTTTTTATGTACCAATGTGGAGTTGGAGTTCACATTGCTCCATAGATCAATCAAAAGCTTTTATACATACCAAAAAAGGAAATTTAACGGGAGAAAAGTTTCTCCAGCAATTTACAACATCAAGAACGTTCTAATGCAAATATAGGGTGTCTCTTATATTATTAAGGATCCTCAAATGCATGTCAAGTGTAAGTAGTACACTATTGCATTCTCTCTCTCCACTCTCCACTTTCTCTTCCCAAGTAGAGATTGTGGGTAGTGTATGTGTCCTTTAAGGTAGTGGGTGCATGAAAAACCCACTTATGCTAACAACATATTCATTTACAAATTTACAAAAGATAGATGAAATGGGTACCTTATCAAAAACCTTGGACTAATGTTTTGGTTAAGGACTCATATCCACAAGTTCAAGGCCTCGAATTCCAACCCCCACATAGATCCTAGGTTTAGGACATGAAAAAAGATTAAGGATGCGGTTACCCCATTACTAATCACCTCGTTCTGGGTTTTGGTTAATAATTCACATCCACATGTACATGTCTTGAGTCCCAATGCCCACAATTTTTTCCTAGTTTTGTGAAATCCCCATTTACAGTGTCAAAAATATTAATCTAAGATATGGTGAAGGAACCATATTCACAATACAATATCAAGAATGTGCAAAACAACAAAATATAAAAAGATAGAGTATTAGCATTGAAGAGAGTGGTGAAGCATAAGTCATTTTCTAATTCCCTTTATCCTCCAAGTTAAATTTATTTCCTTCTCTACTCTAGAGCCCAAAATCTATGTAAGAAATATTTAAATGCCAAAATACACATATAGTGTCCTCCATAGCCTTTGAAGTAAAATTTATTCTCATTTATTTCACCTTCTAAGATAGATACATTTTTATGTGTTACACTCGAGTGTGGAATATAGGTAAGAAATATCTAATTGCCAAAATACTCATATAACGGCCCATAATGTCCTTCCCTTGGAAGTGGAATCTATTTTATCTTTTAAGCTTGGACTATGCATAGGGAATATTTAAGTGCCAAAATAGACTAATAATATTTCATATATCTCATCTTTGGAATCCTATTTTGTTTTCTCATCCAAGATTGGATTATAGTTAAACAATGTTTAAGTGTCAAGGAACACCTTTAATACCTTTCATAACATTTTCCTAGGAAGTAGATTATTTTTCTCATATTTGTATCTCCAAAATTATAATTATTTTTTTCTAATTTATTTAGATCTTGGTTTTTGGGTAAATGTTATGGTCCAAATACCAAATAACATAAAATTAGAAAGAAGAAATAGTTACATGCCTTAATAATAATAAATAGAGAATGAATAACAATGTGACTTCAAGGCATATCTTTTTTACACCTTATATTTACAAATAACTCTTGATAATACACAAAAAGATCTTCTTTTCATATATATATATATATATATATATATATATATATATATATATATAGGAGATAAAGTGAAAAATTACAAATAATGAACCTAGATAACCCTTATTGACAATAATAATATAACAATAACAATGAAATGACCCAAGATTTAGGGGCTTAAAATACCCCACCCTTTTGAACAAGTGCTACCCTCAATGTTTGATTATATTAGGATGCTTTTGTGTGAAGCACTCATCTATGTAAAGTACAATTACCTCTACCTCCCCTAATACCTCTATAGCTTTTATCTCTTCTCCCTAGTGAGTGGGGCTAGACTAATATATGGAATAAATTGGGGAATGAATTCAAACAAAAACTAAAATTGTAAGCTATGCACTTACCTCTACTAGCTATTAATAAAACCCCACTTTTTCTACCTTTTTTCCTTGTGGCTATGGATCAAGCTAACTTGAATTTTTCACTAGTCCTATCTATGGATCTACTTTCACTAATGGGATTTTGAAGAGGAAAAATATTCTTCTTCTTTTTTGTGTAAAGGTTCAGCTGTTTCATTTCTTCAAAAAAACATTACATAGAGAGTGGCTTTGTGTTACTGGTATGCCCGAAGGGAAACTAGACCAGTAGCACAAGTTCAAGATCTTGAGATTACATTTCCTTCTTTTAACCATGGCCTCTGATAGTATAAAAATATTGGAGAAACTATGAGACAAATAGTAGGCAAGTGGGCCTATCCTATCTAAGTAGAATTTAAAAGATTTGGGTATACCCACACTATCCAAAGGAATCATTCTTAGAGACTGTAAGGAGTAACAAACTTCCACCATACAATTTGAACTAGTTGAGCCAAATATGCATACAAAATATTGTTGAATACCTAGATCCTAACACACTATGCCAATTCATTCCTGCAAGGCCAATCTAGCCATAAGCCACTCTTCTGACATTGACATGAGTGCACAGCAAATCTATTTTGCATCAACCGAGGGATGGCTCTATTGAGACCATAATTCTTTGGCGCCATGCATGTAAATAGTTTTGAGGCCTCCCCGCCCACGAATTGTATAACCACGAACATTGAAGCTTATAAACAAATCTAATTATGGCTTTTCAATGGTCCCCAAAACTGGAACCCAAATCTGCCATGCCCAACAACCACCCTGCCAAGCTTTTCTCTGAGCCAACACCAAGCGAGGGCCAGAAAGTAACTTCCAATGGGTTGGCTTTACATGGTAGCACCTAGTGAAATTATAATAGAGCCTCTAAGGGATTAAGGGTGGGAGAAGAAATTTTAGTGTAGAGACCCACCATGATGCAAGGAAGCACAAGGGAGATTACCATTGCATAATTGAGACTAGAACTAAGCTTCAAAGCACAGACTTGAACAAAAACACTTTAGAGCAACATCCTGGTGCAAAATCACTAACCACCCTCCTCCCCAGTTAGACAGAGAGTCAAGGGTGAGAGTGTTCTTATAGGAGTAATTTCTTATGACATTTTGCATGCTGAGATTATGCAGGATAGTCTATGTGTTAATTAAATATTCAGTAGCAAGCGGACAAGCTGAGTCACACCCTAGAAAATCCATGGAAAATTGCTCAGCAAAAGAGGGCCCAAGGTTAAGTGTAACACAACCCCAATTCACCATGACTGTGAAACCCAATAAACATACAGTCAACCCAAATAATGAGTGCATAAATGTCGAGATAACGAAGGACATGAGTGACATAAACCTGCATAACTAAGTTCTCAGCAAAGGTGGTAGTGCTACCTTTCGTATATAGAGAAATATCTAGGTGAAGCCTGCACTAATGCATCATGATGAATTCTGCAGGCATGCAAGAAGGAAGTTCATGCCATGATTCTGAGCCATCATGTAACAACTAACCAAGAAGTACTTGCATGCCAGACTTAATGCTCACATCACCTAAAATATTAATAGTTTGTATTGTTGATTTTTCCAATGCCCATGGCAAGCTAGATGGCTTGCCATTCTAGATTTTTTGATGGTTAGCATGAAAACACTTGGGATCATCACCTGCAATGGGGGAAAGAAGAAAATTTGTTTACTTGATGAGGTATTTAGTAATTTCTCAATTGCTCATATTCTTGATCCAAGTTTCAAGGACTTTTTTAGGCACTAGTATTTTTTTCTTCTTCATAAAACTATGAAAAATAGTCTAAATTGAAACTTTGTCATTGATTTCCTTCTTTAAAAGTGAAAGAGGGACTTTTGGATGTACATGTAATCATTCAAGTAACTGCAATATGTAAGACATATTGCCAATCCTCTATGATAACTTTTAGGGTCCATGGTATTTGGTGTTAATTTTTGTCCTTCTTTTGTTGCTTGAGGGACATTTCTTTGTGTGGTCGTAACCTCTAAAACACTCAATCCCCAAATTCAAAGTTCATTTACTACAATGTTGGTATGCTTGTTGTTTCATCAAATTTTGCGTTATCATTAAATTGTCCTTCAATATTTGGAGAACCTCTTGTTTTTGTTTAATGTGATCATCCATTGCTTCAACCTTTAGTATCCCTATCAAGGTTGATGTGATGGATGGAGGATGATACCCAAAGAGTGTCATAAATGGGGAAATTATGGATCTGGTATGAAAGGAAGAATTATACCACCATTTTGTTAAATGTAACCAGTTGACCTATTGGTGAATTATTACCATATGAAAAATAACAAAGATAACCTTCTAGGCATTTCTTCACACTTTCAGTTTCTCCATAAGACTAGGGATGCTAGGAGGAGTTGTGAGATAATTGAGTACCTAAACAAGAAATAAGCTAGTCCAAAATTAACAATAAAATTTGGATTTCTATTTCTAGCAACAATGTTTGGGATTCCATGTAGATATTGAACTATTTCCTTGAAGATTTGTGGCTACTTTACTTCCTTTAAAAAGGTGAGAAAGTGAACAAAATTGAGCATACTTTATGAATCCATCCATGACAACTATGATGACATTATTCCCTTAAAAAAATAGTAAACCTGTCATAAAATCTATTGACATTTTGGAATGATGACTTGATATCGTTTATGTTTATAGAAACCCCAAAGCCTGGATCATATCTCCTTTATTTTATTAAAAAATAAACATTACCACAAAATTTTAAACCCTTCCAACAATTTTTTAATTTAATATTTGTTAAAATAATAACAATACAATTATATAAAATTATTATTATAATTTAAATTATATAAAAAAAAATATTATTGTTTTTTAAAATCGTTAAACATATTAATATAATTAAATGTCTACCTAAAACCTTGAAAATTTCGATTATAAAAGTCTTTATATATTTACCAACTTTACCTTACTATCAATTTATTAATCATCTAATCACATAGTTTCCACCCTCATAAATTTGAAAAGTACAATTTCATTTTTCAATAAATACTTTACATATCTATATATCTATATCTATATATATATATATATTTGTATAAAACATGAGATGTATATAAAGTTAATTTATATTAAATTTGTTTGCTATAATATATGTTTTAATGAATTTATATAATTTATAATTTATAAATTTTAAACATATTTTTGATATAAATATATATATAGATGAATTTTTATTGGTAATTTTAAAAGATAAGCGATTATTTTTTATAAATATTACGAACATATTGGTTAAAACATGTTTTGAAAAATTGAAGAGAAACAAATTGTTCACGAAAATATTCTAGTTAATTTTTTTATTATATATTAATTTAATATATAGATAAATTATCATTTTAATATATAAAATAAATAATCTATAAAACTTATAATATTTAATAATAAGGTTACAAAATATTTTGTTAAAAAACAATAACAAAAAAACTCAAACCAAATATAATTTTAAATAATTCAATGATCTAAATATTTATAAATTAAGATTAAAAAAAATAAAAACTAAAATTTATATATATATAGGTATAATATGTAGATTTTTTAAGGATTTATACTTTATCATGGGTATGATTGTTAACACTGACAAAACAAAAGTTATGATTATCAAATCCAAGAAGGACACTTACGCTAATTTTATGTATGACAATAGTAACTTGGAGGAAGTGTCTTCTTACAAGTACCTAGCAATTGATATTCATCACAAGCTCAATTGGAACTATAGCATTGAGAAAATGATTAATGGGGGGTGGAAAGCTTATTTTGGTCTTGAAAATAATTGTAAAATGGCAAACCTTGTAATGTGGGATAGAAAGAAGTTCCTCTTTGAAACTTTAATCACTCTTGTTATCTTATATGGCTGTGAGGTTTGAGGTTGCAGCATCTCTAGAGAATCCTAGAGAAAAAATGAGCAAATCCAGAAGCGCTTTATAACGTATAACCTCAAAATTAAAAGCAAAACACCATATCCTATTCTCCTTATAGAAGTTGGTCTTTCCCCTATCAAGAGCCTAGCTATGACTAGGCTTCTGTTGTACAAGCACAAACTCAATAATATAGGAGACCATAGAATTCCTACGCTAGCTTTAAATTCCAACCAAAGCCACCTAAGGCTCAAACGGGGTTGGTATAAAGACACCAAGGCCTGGTTAAACCTTTGAGAGATCGACGAGAATGCTGCATTGCAAAACATTAATAACATTAAAAATATTGTTACTTCTAAGTTCAAAGAAAAAATGTGGTGTGAGAAAGATTTAGTAGCTAAAAGAAAATTAAGATATTATGAGGTCATCAACCCCACCCTAGAAGATCAAAAGTATCTCTCTGTTTTAACTAGCTCAAAGAAGAAAATTAATATAGCCAAGATTAGAACGAACTCTCATGAGCTCCATAGTGAAACGAGTTGTTGGGCAGTTCCTAAAACACCATGGATGGAAAGGATCTGCCATCTCCATGAGAACATGAACATCGAGGATGAAAATCACTTCCTCTTAGAGTGCCCCGCGTATAACCATATTAGAGCTCAGTTTCATAATCTTTTTGCAAAACTGACTTTCCTAGCCTTTTACGATTTCAAAATTATGGTGAACTCGGGAGGCTTCTCTCCAAGCTTTTTAAGCATAGGAATAAAATCTTAAAATCAAACTAAATAATTTGTTTCTTTAGGTCTGATAAACCAAAGTTTGGTCTCAGTAGACGTTAACCATCATCATCATCATCATGTTTGAATTCAATTATGAAAGTTTATCTTCCTTTATTAACATCTCTCACATCTCTCTTAAATTATGTAAACATGATATTTTATCTTTTTCTTTTTCTTTCGAATTTTTTTAATATTTTAATAATAATATAATATAAAAATGATAATATAAATATCATATATATTTGTGATTTTTTCAAATTTTATTAAATTAAAAGAAAAATATTTATAGTATTTCAAAATTATAAAAACAAGCATATAATAATTTAATTGGAAAATATTAAAAAGCAAAAAAAAAAATGTTTAAAAAGTTAAGATAATTTACGACGAAAAAAACCCCAAGAGTTAGCTCAATCGGTCAAATCAAGTGCCTCGCCAATGGGAGGTCACATGGTCGAATCCCGAAAGCTCTTGGGGTTAGGTCAGTAAATAGGCCGAGGGGTGTTGATGCCTTTCGGGTGGCGTCCACTCAGTGTTTAAAAACCCTGGACGTAGCGGCTACCCACTAACCCGGGTATCCGTGAACCAGTAAATGAAAAAAAAATTACGACGAAAACTAATTGGATTTCTCTTCAATGGAGTTATTCATGTTAAAGGGAAGCTGAGCTTTGACATAATCCAAGATTTTCAACGTGAAGATACCAAATACTTTTACAAAACATGATAAGGTTTATGGTTTTCTTCATATCTACTTGAATTATGGGGGTAATACATGGGTATGTGGTAGTACATTAAGAAGTTGAATTTGATTTTTGGATATTCAACAACTTTTACACTCTTTTGTTTTAATTAAGTTAATTTTAAAATTTAATTAATGTTTTAATTTTCTATAAATTTATAAAAACTTATATATAGCTTTATGTGTAATATTGTAAATATTAAATTGAATTTTTCTTGTTATTATAGTTTATTATAGAAAACGTGTTACAGTGATATGTAAGATAAAATGTTAAATTAAAAAATAATAATAATAGATACAATATTTATATAATAAAAATAGAAATAATAAATAAATAGATTAGTTAATTTGGTTATATATATATGGGAAGCAATTTTTTTGAAAAAATATATAATATTTAATATTTTATTAAAATAAATTAAATAATAATGATTTATATTAGTAACTACATTACTAATAAATATATAAAAAATTAATAAATTTAATTAATAATATAATTAGTTAGAAATATTAATATTTATATATATATAAATGTGAAATTTACATAAATACAGATATTAAAAACCAACATAAATCTATTTTAATTTAACATTTATTAATCCAGGAAAAAAATCAAATTTCTAAAGATGTAATTTTTTTGTCAAGATTTACATTTAAAAAAAGTTTGTATTTGCATCTTGAGAAATTTGATTGGTTTAAACTCTTAATAAATTTAAAATTAAAATAAATTTATGGTAGTTAATAATATTATATAAAATTTTGAAATTTAATAAAGTCTCAAATGAATCTAGCAAAATAAATCATCAAAATTTTACTTCTATATTATATAATATAATTTTATATTTATATTATATAATATAATTTCTCAAAATATATTTGAATAAATTTTTATAATATAAAAAAATCAATTATTAATATCAATTAATATTAATATGAAAAGTTGACACTAATAAAATTGATGCTTAACAAATTTATGATTATCCTAGCAACTTTATGCTTAAAAAATAATGAAATTTTGGTGGGAAATATTATCGCTATATTTTATCCATAAATCAAAGAGATTTTTAAGATAAATATATCGCCTCATAAAACCTTGAAGGAGAATACTCATTTTTGACCCACAAATTTAGGAAATTCTAGTTCATGATTATGCAAGGTACACAATAATACAGAGTCAAAAATGCATGAAAGTTGGCTGCATCATGATGATACTATGACTACTTAGCCCAAACATTTTTTTAGCATCAAAACTTTAAATCAGTGTTATCCAACTAACCATGGAAAAAAAAATCAATGTCATAGATATTGCCATCACATCATGAAAATCATAATATTCTTGTGGATGAAATCATGTCATTTTCATTTTTGGGTTAAAAATAACCACATATCTAATATTTGAATATACAATTTGCACATGAATTTAAAGGAGGAAACTATTTTGTATATCTTCTATTAATACCTAGAAGATTATGTCAAGTTTGCATACTCTGATATGTGATTCTAAGTTGTGGTCGAGTCCTTTTGGGCTTTTCCATTCATGGGAAGAACAACATGCTATAGCTTTAACAAAGCTGATTGATATGAGATTCTAATTTGTGGGGAGTCTTTTTAGGTTTTTCCATTCATTGTAAGAACAATATGCTAGAATTTAGATATGTGATTTTAAGTTGTGGTATATTTTTTTTGGTTTTCCATGTACAGAAATAATAATATATTTGAAAGAATAACTTTGGCGTAAATCATATGTAGACATACAATTGTCGATGCGTTTCGAACCAACTAGTGTGGTTCATCGTCAGGACAAGTTGAAGAAACAGATCCAGTTTAGCATGATAAATAGTCTGAGCAGAGTCTCCAACGGCTAAATTGACTAACGACTAATTTTGACCTTAGGACCCAGGTCAAATTCTTATTTATTAATTTAATGTTATTATTATAATAATAATTATTATTATTTTTCTTATAGATATAAGTTAGATTAGGTAAAATGGTTGGTTTTAAAAAGAGAATATATATATATATATATAAAAGGTTAATAAATAAGTTAAATAAATAAATAATTAAATCTTTAACCTTAAAATTATTTTATTAAAATATATATATATATATATATATATATATATATATATATATACATAGGTTGAGAAAGTAATTAAATAATTTATTAATTAATAATCAAATATATATATAATTTAAAAAATAATTTAACAATATATTTATTAAAAAATAAATAAATTAATAAATTAATTAAGTTAGAATAATGTAAGGTTAATTTAAAAAGGTAATTCATTTAATTATTTATTGCTAATATTATGTATATTATAATCTTAGGATGCTTAAAAAAATAAAAAAATAAGTAAAGTTAAATAAATAAATAAATAATAATAGTAAAAAAAAAATGGAGGGGGCAAAAAAACGACTAAGAAGAGAGTGCCGGAATCCAGCACCTACTGATTTTCCAACCATCGTCTCTATTGAGATTTCTCGGCCTCTTCTCAATCTCAATAGCTTCCCTCACTTTACGATGGTGAAACTGAGTAGCTTTGGCAATAACCTTGGCCTCCTCAATACACACCTGATGCTTGGTCTTTTCCACATGCTCTGCTAAATATTTTTATACATATATGCTCTTTTATACATATATGTTATAATAATATGTTTTTTTACTAGATCTAGAGGGGATTTGAATTTTGAATCTCATTATTTACATAATATTTTTAACATGGCTATGACTAATTGAACTGTTTCTCATAAGATTTTTTGTCTTATGTTTAGAGATTTTTTGTCTCATGTTTAATTTTGATATACAATTATCATTTAATTTTAAGTGGATATAGATTGTTAGTTTATTTACATGTTAAAAATAGTTAATATGTTATTTCGAAAACAACTCAATAATTTATGTTAGTTATATATTAACATAGTTATATAAATTAGATGGTTAAGAAATATTGATAAGTATTAATTTATACTAGGTATTAAGACACTTATATTATAATACAGTTTATATTGTAAAGATTAAAAAAATTAATTGAATGATAATAATATAAGTTAAACATATTATTATTAATATGTTAATAAGTGAAACATATAATTGAGATTTCGGATGAAGTTTTGATGAGAGAGAGTTCGGGCTGAGAGTTTCAATGGAGGCTAGAGTTTCAGTTTGCGCATGCATTGGGAACGATGAAGGGAGGCAGACTTAGCCACACAGATGTCGTCCGATAGCAGGGCCTGGTCAACCCCAGGCCCATAACTAGCAGCAAGTGGTCGCACATGGGAATCGACGCCTTTTGGAAATCGGAGGAGTATAAGCCACGATGCTTCAAGGGAAGGAAGTTTACTCAACCATTTTTCTTGGTTAATCCTCAGCAACACGCGCCTTTACTAGGGGAAAACAACTGTAGGAGCGGTTACATTTTTACTTTCACCATCAGGCAAAGGAAATGGTCATCTCGAGGGATTGTGTTGATCTAGTGCCAGAGCCAGAAGAAATTCTATATATTTGGGGTTTGGAGCCAACTCAACAAAATTTGGACAAGGTAAAACTTCCAGCTAGATCCCTAGCTGGCAAAATGGAGTTAATGGTGTTAGATTGGAACTCTGGAGGTGGTTTAGGGTTCCTAGAGGAAGGAAAACTCATCTCTTCACATGTGGAATGTTGGGTTTCGAACATTGGTACTTAGGAAGGTCAGGCGACAGTAGTGGAATCGATGAATCTGGTCATAGGGGTGTCGGTGGTGTTCCAGGTAAGTCTAAAAACTCCGTCGATTTTTTCCAGAATCTGTCTATTTTTCGAGAGGCTTGGAAGATATAGTCAAAAGCAGTGGTCTATGGGGGAATGAGGGACTCAAGTCCTTCCTAGTTAAGGATCCTCAATCAAATGAACTAGGCTCAGCCTAAAGAGTGAACAAAACCCTCGCATGCAAATTAGCTCTGAGCCAAAGGGAGGATGAGACACATTAACCCCATCAATTTCACAGCCTTTTTGGTGTGACAAGGGAGGGTTTTGTCCCAGAAAACCAGGCGTTGAAGGAGGGAGTAGTTCACAATTTTTTTGTGCACCCTGTGAAGGAACGAAGTCATGGTCCCTCATCAAATTTTCAGGGTTTCGAGCATGAAGAGGTTCTAGGTCTTGGCCCTCTAGGGGCACAAGCGACGACTCTGAATTTTAGCCCAAAAGTGGAGGGTCAATCTATAGATCTTGGGGAGTTCTTCTTTCAGAATGTGTCGGCGATGGATTGATTAGGGCCGAATATTGAGGAAGC
This sequence comes from Pinus tabuliformis, assembly GCA_031772625.1. NCBI lineage: Eukaryota > Viridiplantae > Streptophyta > Pinopsida > Pinales > Pinaceae > Pinus > Pinus tabuliformis. The sequence continues at coordinate 1,342,545,418 of CM062805.1, read as the reverse complement.
GATCGATGCCTGGGAAGGGTAGTTTAACTCAATATCAGCCAAGAATGGTCAATCCACTAGCTCGAAGAGAAATAAGGGGAGAGTAATCAAGAAAAAAGTGGAATGCCCAAATATTATTCTTGGGTCGACATACAGATTGATAAGGCTATGGAAGCCTCTGAATTAATTCTGGTTGGAAGAGCAAAGGGAAGGCATTATTCGGCAAAGTATATATCTGAATGGATTGCTAAGGCATGGTGTGGGGCTTCAGATATACAAGTAGAAGTGATCACATTGGCAAGGGGATGGTTCGTGGTTAGATTCAACAACGGTGATAATCTAGAATGGATGTTAGAGTGAAACTAGTGCTTCGGGATATCTCCAATATTTTTCAAGAAATTGACTTCCCTTTTTGATGCACAAAGAGAAAAATTAGAGGAGATACATGTTTGGGTTTGGCTTCCGGATTTTCCCCCATAGCTCTGGACGGAGGACGTTTTTAAGGCCATAGGTAAAAAATTGGGAATTTTCTTGAAGCTGATATGTATTTTTTGGAGACAAAGAGCAGGAATGTAGCCCAGATTTGGTAAGACTAGATCCAAGAGAGCGTTTGGAAAAAAAAAATCAGCTTCAGCTTCAGGGGTATTCGTACTCCCAGATTATTGACTATGAGCAACCGCCTTTCTGATGCTAATGTTGTCATAAACATGGGAATCTGGTGCGTGATTTTCCCCCTGGGCTTCCGAAGAAGGAGACGACAAAGGGGTGAGCCAGGTTATGAAGCTCGAGCATATGTCGAAGAGGAGGTTAATGTATAGGCGGTGGAGCTTGGGGAACAACAGGATGGGGATATGAAGCCTATGGAGGTCCAAGAAGAACAAATTGTGAGGCATGGGATATAAATTATGTCATTGTTCAATCATAAATGGGAGGCTCAGGATGAGGTTGAATTCATCGAACCTTCTCCCTAGTCGTCAGGTATTTTTTCTCATCCCCTCTCCTAATTATCTAATTATCTACACTCATTATTAGATATTCTCTGTAGGCTTGGTCCCTCCAGGCCGTTCTAGTTTGAAGCATCTCATAGTTGTAGGTTGTCTTTTGTTCTGGACAATATCATCAACTCTATTTCGGCTCTCAATTTGTCTGTGCCTTTCTCATTCGGCCCTGAGTGTTTTACCCTCCCTTCTCCATCCTCAGGGATTCCTCATTACAATCTGCATCCTTGAGACAAGAGGGACCTCTCTTGAGCTTCTGTAGGAGGTTTTGGGGGTTTCCAGGAGCCTTCGATGCCTCATAAGACTCAAGGTAGGAAATCAAACTTATCTAAGGAATAGCTAAAAGAAAAATTGGATATAGCCGATGGAAAATGATTATCCCTCAAAGGGGTGCTTAGAGCAGCACAACCCCCTGTTTTGGTTACCAAATGATTTTTCTATCCTTCAATTGTAGAGGACTTCTTAGCTCCCATAAGAAGTTAGCTTTAAAAGAATTATTCAAAAACTATAGTATTGATGTTATCATGCTTTAAGAAACCCTTGGGAATGGAGAGATTTTGATGACTTCTCTTTGTAAATTATTGTCAGCTCGGTCTTTTGTGACAACTGATGCAAAGGGAAGATTGAGGTGCCTAGCCCTGGGCTTTAGAGATAGTAGTATTAAGTTGTTAAATTCTTGGGGATCGGATCTAGTTTTGGGGGTTGAGGTTTATTCTTAAGAATTATGCATGGAGCTCTCCCTCCTCAACATCTACAGGTCGTGTCAGGAAAGGGCCTCTTTCTAGAATGCCATGTTCTCTAAATCTTTCTTGAAATCCTCCAATTTGGTGTTGGAGCAGAATTTCAATTTTTTGTTGGGCATGTCTGAGACATGGGGGCCTTTGGCTCAAGCAGATCCCCTGGCTGATTTCTTTGTGAACAAACTCATGATGGGAAAGCTTATTGATGTAAATCTGATCAAATCCAGACCTACCTGGAGAAACAGGCGCTCGGGTGAAGCAAGGGTGGCTAAGAGATTGGATTGTTTTTTTATGAAGGAGGACCTTGTTAATCAAATTCCCTTTTTTAGGTAATGGGTTGGATCGAGAGGTGATTCAGACCACTTTCCTATCATCTTGGAGCTGAAAGGGACCAGTAGGAAGCCTGGTTCACCCTTTAAATTTAATCCTGCCTGGCTCAAAGATCTTAGCTACAATAATTTAGTCAAAGCCACTTGGAGGCCTCTGGACCATGATCAGGGTTCTTCTTTAGCTCAGATCTTTATGGAAACTATTAAAAGAATGAAATAGGAAACAATCATTTGGGCAAAATAAAAAAAGATTAGGGAAGAAGCTGAGTTAAAATGTATTGATGAAGCTTGGAGAGGGATGGATATGAGATAGAGGAGAAAAAGGAGAGGATAAAATAGTTGGAAACCTCAAAAAGAAAGATTCTTAATGACATAGAAGAAAAACGGAGGCTCAAAAGTAGAGCTATTTGGCTAGTTGTTGGGGACGAAAACTCTATGTTTTTTCAAAATTATGTAAAGGTCAGGAAAAATATTAACACTAGTTGGGAAATGAAACAGGCAAATGGGGGAACAAAAAAACATTTTGATGAGCTAGCGACTTTGGGAAGAGATTACTTTAAAGGCTTGTTTAGAGATCCAGAAGAAGATATAGTTGTAGAAGTCATCCGAGTGGATCAAATGTTCCCTAGATATGTGGAGGAGGAAGAGAATGATATGCTCGTGGTTCATGTTTCAAAAAGTGAAGTAGAAGGGGTAATTAAATTAATGTAGAAAGACAAGAGTCCAGGACCTGATGGTTGGACGACTGAATTATTTCAACACTTCTTTGAGCTTATAGGGGAAGAGCTTACTGGGGTGGTGGAGGAATCCAGGCTTAGAGGCTATGTTTATGAACCTTTCAACTCTACCTTTCTGGCCTCAATCCCTAAAATAGATGATCCTACAAATTTTGAGGACTTCAGGCCCATCTCACTCTATAACTGTCTCTATAAAGTTATGTCCAAAATCATTGCTATCTGATTGAAACCAATACTTTCTAGAAATATTTCTAAGGAACATTTTGGTTTCTTGATGGCAGAAAGATCCATGAAGCCATAGGGGTCTCTCAATAATCTATACACAACATCAAGAGGAGCAAAAGAAAAGGTCTAATAGTTAAAATTGATCTCTCAAACGCCTATGATAGAACTATTTGGTTATATATGCGCCTTTTTCTTACTCATTTGGGCTTCCATATTAGCTTCATCAACTAGGTCATTGGATGCATATCAAATGTGAGCTTTGTTGTCCTTATCAATGGTAATGCATCTCCTTTTTTCCACAGTCATAGAGGGCTCAGACAAGGGTTTCCTCTGTCTCTACTACTCTTCTTACTTGTGGCATAATGATTAAGTCAAATGATTATTGCCGCTAAACAAAGAGGAGAAGTTAAAGGAAGAATCACTCTGTAACTATCTCTATAAAATTATTGCCAAAATTATTGCTATCTGTCTGAAACCAATTCTTTCTAGAAATATTTCTAAGAAACAATTTGGTTTTCTTGATGGAAGACAAATCCATGAAGCCATAGGGGTTGCTCAATAATCTATACATAGCTTCAAGAGGAGAAAAAGAAAAGTTCTAATAGTTAAAATTGATCTCTCAAAGTCCTATGAAAGAATAAATTGGTTATATCTGCACCTTTTACTTACTCATTTGGGCTTCGGTATTGGCTTCATCAACTGGGTCATGGGATGCATATCAAATGTAAGCTTTGTTGTCTTTATCAATGGTGCTACATCCTCTTTTCTCCATAGTCAGAGAGGGCTTAGACAAGGGTGCCCTCTGTCTCTGCTACTCTTCTTACTTATGACAGAAGGATTAAGTCAATTGATTATTGTTGCTAAATGAAGAGGAGAAGTTAAAGGAATCAAAGTAGAAATAAATTTGTATATCACCCATCTCCTGTTCGATGACAACATCCTTCTGTTCTATTGTAGCTCCCAGAGACAACCTTGGATTTCTTACAAAACTAGTGCCTGGGCACATCTAGATTCTGTGTGTCTCATATGATTTTCTATAATTGGAGACATCACACACACACACACATATATATAATGGGTTGGTGCATTCACCTAAAGGAGTAAGACATGAATTTATGGTACTACTTTACATGTACAAATATCAGAATATGCATAAAACAGTGGAGGCCGAGTAGTTCAAAGACTTACAACTTAAAAATATTTTGTAGAGAAAATGAGAGAGGACAAGGAGAAAGAGCAACTCATCACATAGAGCATAAAGCTTCAAGAATTCTACACTTAACACATAGAGCTTGAGGCATTAAGAATTTCTATACTTATTTGAGTTATAGGTAGATATAATGGATGAAAGAGGGACTAAATGCTATGATTCATGTAGCGCAAATTTAAAGATATAATTTCAATAATCCATATAGGCACATGCATTAATAATGTTGATACAAATGAATCTATGAGGAAGTTATAGGCATATGCATTAACATATCGATACAAATGAATTTGTAAGGGAGTTTGAAATATTTCTAGCAGCTATGATTGCATGAATTCAAAGAAGAAACATGAAAAATATGGGTTTTAACAGAGGAATAACATATTGTAATACTTGAAGGGGGAATCACCACCATTTCCTTGATATTCTGAAAGATTTGTATTACAAAGCCATACAGTCTGAAAATAACATGTAGTGTTTTCTTTAGAATTTATGAACCTTTGTTAAGTGTTTCTTTCCCCTATTTATCTAGAGACAAGGGCATGGACATTCATTACAGCAAAATACCTTCAACCGAGTCTCTGCTATCAGATTAACTAGCTGTATAGGCCGAGGATGGCTCTATGGCCCAAAAACATTATAGAATTAATTGCCTCATTGAAAGGAGGCACATTAGAGGAAAACAAATAAGTCAAAATCAAATGAACATGATAATAATATATCTCTACACCCATCCCTGTGATCGGCACTACTTCAGGTTGGATTGTGCCCGTGATTTGGCCTCTTATGTTACTCACTGACTCCTGTCGCTTCAACCTTTACTGTTTGAAATATTCATCTTTTAAAGGTCGGAGTGGGCGCCATCAGTTTCATGCAGCAATACTAAAATAGGAGACCCTTGGGCGGTACTTCGTCTTCCCTTTGTATGGGACACCATGCCTGATAATTAAATCCTCCTGAGCTACTAAGTCCCTTTTCACTCTTGTCAGCGTCAACCCTGATTCCATGTCACAATGGGCCTTTCTAGATCAACCCATGCTGGGTTTGAATGCACCACTTGTTTTCTTAAAATCCACAGCTTCCGACCCATCACGCCTTTAAAGTCCTGTCCTGCACTATCGGTACCTTGATATGCCTGGTGATGCGCTCATGGTGTAATATGGAGGAGTTTCCAGTGTTGGCCTTTATCACTTAAAATGTTGTGAAACATGCGAGTCCCGATCCCCTTTAGCCCCCTTTACTTCAGCCCCTTTCTGTAATTTTCTTCATATGATTGAGGGCTTGAACTAGGTGCTTAGCCCAAAGGCATTAGAGCCTTTAAAAGCCTATCTGGGGGCCTTTTTCCTTTAATACATGAAATCCCACACTTCGACAATTTCTGATGTTTGCCCTTTATATTTCCTCTTGACCCCTGCAATCACCGATCTGCGAGGTCAACCCCACTGAAGGTATCACAGTCGCAATATGGGAGAGATAGACCCCTTCACCTCTTTTCATAGCACAGGTGGATTGTCCGGACGTGAAGTCTTCATAAGATATGAAAAATAAAATATTGCATCTGAGAGGATCCCCGCATATAACAATCGCCAGCCTGGGGGGACTACGGTGGAGTAGGGCCTTGAATTGTGCGATCGCCGATATGCGATTTGTGATGGGTGACGTCATCAATGTCACGTGTCACCCTGTGAGTGGTGACATGTGTCACTCATAAATTCCTCCATAAGACCCCCAAAATGCCGAGTTTACGTGACACATGTCTTTCGTACAGCCATGTCATTTCTGTACTTCCACGTCATCTCCGTACTGCCATGTCATGATGATGTCAACTGCCATGTGGATTCATAAGGACTAATGATATTCCACCATGTGGCCCCCTGGAGGAGAGAGAAAAGGCTCACCTGTCCCTGTTTTTTGCATTGATTTTCTTTGTTAAAGGTATTCGGCACTTCCCCACATTGTGGCCTATTTAACCCCAGTCCCTTTCAAGATCGCCGATCACTGATCTACAAGAATTTTGATATGTGGGACCAGCCATAGTCTACCACGTGCCACCTCCCCTGGAGGAGACAGAAAGGGTTGTCTGCCCTTGGTTTTTCCTTTCTTTTCTTGGTTAATACTTTTCTCAGCCCTTTTGGTGCTTTACACTATTATCGCAAAATTGTGATATTGCAAGGTTTCAGAGTGGTACCCCTGCTGATCTGTTGATTCACTGGTTGCAATGAACTCCTGGGGCCTGCCAATCATCGATAAGCATAGCCCCGATGATATGCCTGATTTGCGATATCGGTGATCGGTTGATTGTTGATTTCGCTGCATGCCCTATTGCTACTTCAAAAAAGTTGTTGATTTGCAATTGCGATGAACTCCTGGACCTTCGATATGCGATTTGTGATATCATCGATCAAAACTTCAGGTGTCTTCCTCTTTGCAGTTGCTTCGGTAAGCCCCGATCTACGATTTGCGATGAGCCCGATCGTTAGCCATTTTTCCTTTGTTCAGTGGCCTTGAAAGGGTATCTTTAACCTGCTCTAACTTCTAACCCAGGAGTCTTCCTTTGGACTTCCACCTACCATTGGAAATCTTATTTCGAGCACTATGTAATGGAGAGGATCTGATGTGGCTTTGAGTGCTTCTGTGGCCTAGAAGATGGATTCAAACTTCACTGCTCTTTGGCAACTTTGATCAACTGAAAACTTGTAATGCAGTGAGTGATAGCATTGGCGCCAACTGGGGACAGTTCCTTGCTAGCAAGGTGCTTAGAAGTTGTAGATGAGAAGCCTTCCTTCCATTGGGCATGGAGTCATTTTTAAACAAACTATAATTCTGTGCAAATAAAATTTTCAACATAAACTGAAAATTTCATATAACAATTACAATAGGTACCTCTAGTTTTGGAAATAAAGTTTGAGGAACTGACCATTTATTGATAGTTCCAGAGATTCAAATTTTCAAGCATGTATGTGTTATTTCCTCTTTCTTATGCAATCTTGAAAGGGCTGAACCATAGCAGATCGAATTTTCCATGTTTGCCTTTGTCTTCCCATCGGACGTCCCAATGGAGAACTAAATCTCCTGGCTGAAGTGGTCGATCCGTGGCCTTCTTGTCAAACAAGGATTTCATATTTTGTTGGTAATTTGACAATTTGGCCCCCACCTATTCTCTGTTCTTATGAAGCTCGAACAACTAATTTATACTTCGAGTTAAGGCACTTGGATCCTCCTCTACTTCTTGTAGTAACTTCACCACCGACATTGCTAATTAGATCAGGAAGACCGCATCCTTACCATACACTAGCTCAAAGGGTGATTTCCCCATGGACTGTTTATGGGTTACTCGATTGGCCTATAAGGCAAACTTCAGTTGGGAGTCCTAATTCCTCTGATTTTCAGCGATGGTGTTTTTCAACACCCTCACCACAGTTTTGTTGGAGGACTCAGCCAAGTCATTACCTTGAGGATAGCAGGTAGTGGAGTGCCCGATGATGATATTGAACTTATGGCAAAAGCTGGTGAACTTGGTAGATTTTGAAGAGCTGAGAATTATCAGTGATAATTTTGAAGGGACAACCCAAGCGAGATAGTATGTTCTCCTCCATGAATTTTATCACCACTGAGTCTACAACATTTCTAGTTGACATGGCCTATACCCACTTGGTGAAATAATCCGTGGCCATCAATATCCACTTGCATTGGCCACTGGATGGTGGGTTTATTTCTCTTATGAAATATAGTCCCCATTGTATGAAAGGTTCATCCACATGTACTGGAATCAGGGGAAGAGGATAAATCTTTTGCCTCTCAACAAACACTTAGCACTTCTCACACGACCTAACCTGGGAATGAACGTTCCTGTTAGCCTCCTGCTACAGCAGGTTAATCATCTTTCATGATCGACATTTTTACATGCCAAATATGTCATACTTTGCTTGCTGCAATGCTCCATATTTGCTACAGATGGCCAGAGAAGTATCCATGAGAGTGTGCTAGTCTAAATGCCACTACTATGTATCATTTTTGATGAGTTGATCCATTTTTGATGAGTTTTTCAGCTAAGGGAGGTCCAAACAGCTTAATCTTGGTCTCCCTAGGTTTCAATTTCCTGTTGTAGAATATAGAGAATGAACATCTGTCCAAACAACTTAATCTTGGCAAATTTGTAGATAGGTAGAGAAACAAGGGTGCTCAACAGCTTAATCTGAGCCCCTGGATGCAATAAGTGTAGAGTTAGATAGGAGGATAGCAAGAAGAAAAGAACAAAAAGCTGGGTATGCTAATTCAAGTGCACCCAAACCAAAAAGAAGAGAAAATGCTAGGTGAATAGGCCGGGTAGGTAGCTTTGTGGTTGCAGAATCATGACTTGTGATCCATTTCATATTTTCAAGTGTCATATCTATTCATATCACAAGTTTGAGGCAGTTTTCCATTTGAAGGACTTCAAGCGAGGCATGTCTGACTTCCCCTTCCTCCTCTGTCCCAAAGTCACTCACTAACTTCCCCTAAAGAGGTCAAGATCTGCTTGATACCTTTTAGATTCATCATGTTCCATATCATCTGCCTTGGTGAAGATCTGCTTCACTAAAGGAATGTTCACACTTATTCTATCAGTCATTTTCCCCCATTGATAGCCTAAGACTTCATTCTTAGCGCTTTTTCTCATCATTATCATATTAACTACTAACTTTATTATGTAACTCCCTATCTCTTTTCCCTTCCCCTACTAAAACCATCTCTATAACTCCCCTATATACTTATCCCCTCCCCTTGGTTGAAAAATAACCATATACATCCTTGGGAATTGCTAAGTTTATCTGAAACTCAGCAAGAACCCTCATTGACCCCTCTGACCATCTTCCAAATGCATAAGGACTCATTCCTTTGCATAGTTTCCCTTCATATGTATAAAAATCATCTCTTTGGCCTTGGTTTGCCTTTATAAGGCATGAAACCCTCTTTGGCCACTAAACCCCTCTCAAAACCACATCACTTTACCCCTAAGTGCCTTTGGACTCCTTCCAAGGCATAAGAATACAAAAACCATGCAAAAGCCATGAAAAACCTTCAACAAAATGATAAAATTCTCCCTTTATGGCTATCAAACCCCTTCCGATGCCTTAGAATCCATCCGAAACACCAAAGGCTACCCCTCCGAATTCATTTTTCCTTTGCATTTTAATAAAAAGCATGCTCCGATGAGATAAAGATCTGTTTGATCCCCCTCCGATGCGATATCGCTATCGGGAGGGGGCAGTGGCATATATAAGCGAAAATGGCTAAGTCTCAAGGCATGGGGCATAGTGCCGATGGGCCGGACCCAAAAACATATAAAGTGGACCGGTAATAGAATATCGGGTCCGCGCAGTTCGGCGATTCCATATGTGCCGCCCTCTGGTCCCTCCGACTGCCGATTCGCCGATGGATCCAGGACCGTTGGATCGGGCCCCAGATCTGACGGCCCAGATCTTGTCGCGCGGCCCCCCACTTCGCATCGCCCCATATACTACTCCGATTTGGCGGAGCCAATGAGTTATCAAATGCAGTGTTAAAGGGTTTTCAGGTCCGCGGACCCATTCCACAGTTAAAACCGCCGATTTGGGTTCCGTCGATGGGTCGGACCCGAAATAAAATAAAGAGGGCCTATATAACTTATCGGGTCCGATGGGTTTCGGCGTTTATTTGTGGCAACCCCATGACCCCGCCGATAGTGAATTTCCGAGTTAATCTCAGCCGCCCATTCAGGCCCACAGATCAACGGCCCATATTTAATCGCATCACTCCTATATGGCTCCGACCAGCGGAGCCGAAAAGTAATAAAGCGCGGCATAAAGGCATATCGGGTCCGAAAGGGTCCGCGTTGTGTGCTCCTATATCCTAGAGCCGAAAAATATTAAAGGGCAGTTTTAAAGGTTTTTGGGTCCGCATATTCATTTTGTTAAAATCCGCCGATATGAAATCGCCGATGGACCCGACCCGATCTCCATAAAGAAAGGGCATATAAGCATTTCGGGTCCGCCAAGTTCATCGCTATTCGGAGGTTTTATGTGTTGGGACCAATGGTCCGCCCCGATGCGAGTTAGCGCCAGCCGTTGGATCTGCCTTCGCGCGATCCAACAGCCAGGATTTAATCTCCGCTACAGTGCCGCTCCCGCCTATGTTTTTCACGAATTTTACATAGAAATTGGTCTTTTTTCTGTGTAAAAGAAAAGGCGGCATTTGTTCATATTTTCACATATATGCCCGCGCCCGACTCCCGATAGTGCAATTCATGCATCCCTAAGCTTTCTGAGATCGCTCCAAGGCCCAGTTTTGCTTCAAATAGCCAGTCTCGGCCTCGGCACAGTTGGCAACACTTTTTCCTCCTGTTTGCACCATTTTTCAAAAAGTTTAAGGCTAGTTTTGATCGGCCAAGTGCCGATTGCACCCAAAGGCCACGGAGGACATTAGCAGCAGTTATTTTTGCATTAAAAGGCAGAAAGGGGGCGATGGGACAGTCTAAAGAGTATCAGCAGTGAGAAAAGGCCCAGATTCAGTGCCAAAGTGTTTCAGGATGCGACAAAGAGTATCAGTCCAGTTTTTCAAAGCAGATGAAAGCAAAGCAAGCCCAACAAAGTCAACAAAGCATCATTCGGCCATTAAGGCTCACCAACACTTCTTTTGTTGCTTTAAAGCCACCTAAAGGCATAGATGAAGGCTTTCAAGGCAGAGTTATTGCAGAGACATTGTTCCCAGTCATATTTTTGGAGCAGCGCTGCTTCCTTAAATGCACAGTTATCACACAGAGGACAGCGCGTGGCTCAAGGAACTCTTTTGATCCATTTTTGAGGCAGCTGCCCCAGCGCAGCACTTAGATAAATGTTTTAAGCATTTACTTCAAGATAAAATAGATTAAAGCACTCATTTTCCTCAGATCTGCCTAAGATCTGCTGTAATAGATATTTTGAGATGCCAGTTACCCCAGCGTAGCTGTTAGATAGATATTTCTACCATTTACTTCTGTACAAATTAGGTTAAAGGCATTTATTTGAGGAGATCTATCGCAGATCTGATGTTTGTAAATATTTTCTATTTAAACCACCCTCTGCACTGTTTTAAGGGTTGGTTGGTCGATAACTTCCTCTAGACTTGCATTTTTTTTTTCTGAGAGTCTCTATAATCAAAGATCGCTGGAATGTTTGGGAGATGAACTGACTGTTGTGTTTTAATGTCTGAAGAGTGAATATGGAATCCTAACGCTTCTACATAGCCCAATAAGTGTTTCTTATCTCTGTTTACAGTTTATATGTTTTATGCCATCATGGTTTCACTATCTAAATAGCAGAAAGAAAGAATAGTTCAGAGCTCACTTAGTTGTATTCTGTTCTCAATTTCTGTGATATATCTATGTTTTCCTCTGAATTAGTCCTGAATATGAATACTGATTTGCTCATATTTACACTAGTTCCTTCATATATGAATGTTGTTTAGGAATCCTTGATTTCTCCTATATAAATGTTCATTCACCTTCCCTCTGTTAGCATAATGAGAGCTACTTAGTTGCCTTTCATTCACTGACCTTCGTTCCATCTTTATTCTAGCTAGATATTGTTTTATGTGTAGCTATCCTGCTCTGTATTCCTCTTGTGACCAAGAAAACGCAACAGCAAGCCTAATCCACGACTCCATGCCCAATGGTTTAAACTTCTCACACTATGCATCCCAACTCTGTTTGAAAGAATCCTCCATCCCACCTAAATCCAAAAAAAACCCAAGAAAATCATAACTAGCCTAAAATCAACCCAAAACAAAGCTAAATTATAAAGAGAGAGCCCTCTCTGATTGCAGGTAGGCTAGGACCTGCAGTCCAAAGATTGGTTTGTGGTTACCTCGGTCGTATCCTTTAAGGAGCTTTAAGGACAACCTGAGTGATAACATAATGGCGACTCCACTGGGGAACATCCTCAGATAATTTCACAAATCAAGGTGGAAAGCTCCACTGGGAAGGAACCAGACCTTCAAAAGTTTCTTTCCAACCCTTATATTCTTAGAAAAATCCCCAAAAAACAGGCTAGAAGCTGGCTCCCAAAAAGAATTCACGTTATACAAGGTCAAATCCAGACCCAAATCCCCCAGCAGCTTTTGAAAATCCCAATATAATCCCAAGGAACCTCAGGAAGCTAGAGCGAAGAGAGGATTTTGCTGATAATAGTCCTGAAGCAGTTCACCCACGTTGTGGCCCAACCCCTGTCAAAGTTTTATTTCGTTCAACCCCTAGTTCCCCTTGTTCTTCATCCACCTCTCAAAGCACTCCTTCCACACCTCCATTCACTGCACATACTACCACTACTACTCCTATTATCCCAGTTGTTCCTATTGTCCCTCTTATCCCTGTGAATATGGCTAACAGATATGCACCTTTACAGCTGCCTGCAAATCCCGGGGCTATGCCTCAGGATTACCAAACTAAAATCACATATTTTGATGGCACAAGTGCTTGCACAGCCCTTCAGCATACAAAGAAAATGCAGGATTACTTTGAAAGCTATGAGATTGACGATGATGGTGTGAGAATGATGATTTTTGTCAAAAGTTTGACAGGCGATGTTAGGACTTGGTTTAGAGCACTCCCAGCCAATTCCATAGCAGACCCAGAAGCATTATACCAGTCATTTATCAACAGATGGGAGAAAAAGAAAGATCCCTTGCACATACTAGCTGAATACGATACAATCAAAAGAGGTCCACAAGAAACAGTCTTGGACTATTGTGCAAGGTTCAATAGCGTTTATAATGCTATCCCACAAAACTTAAGGCCCCCACCTGACCTTGCCTTATATAAATTCCCTGATGGATTCGACCCAGATATGGCCTACCAATTAAAAGAAAGAGCCCCTAACAGCCTTGCAGACATGCAAAACGTGGCTGTCACTATGGAGGCAAATTTAATTGCCAAAAGAAACAGAGCTAGAACTGAGAGAAGAACCACCTTCAAGGAAGAGCCCTCAGCCTTAGATCAAAAGCTAGATGCTATTATCAATGGCATGCATAGGCTGGGAGACAGAGTAGAGAGTGTTGAGAGGAAATCATCATGGGATGGGCAGCAAGCTAACACTGTCAGGAACCCGAATTTCAGGAAAAATCAAAATCCAAACGCTGGTAGGTCTAGCCCAGACCATGATATAAGACCTCCTTTTCAAGAAAACTACGCAGAGGCATCCACTTCTAATGAACCCATAGAAGACACTCACATGAACTTGGTGGATTTGAAGGGTGAGCAACAAATTTTCCTAACTCAACAAGACCAAGATGACCATGAGATAAATCAATTTCAGACTAACTCTGGTAAGTCTTTTGACTTTAAACAAGGTTATGATTTAGCTATTTATGAAGTCCACAAAAAGTATAAGCTGAGGACAAGAACCATAGATGTGCTCGAACAAGTTAAACCAAAGGAGGGCAAACAGCCCAACCAGATTAGAGGCAAGGCTATTATAACAGAAAAAGCTGATATAACTGTCCCAAACCCACACCAAGTGACTGTAGAGGACATAACAGACATACAACCTTCTGTTGATCAGCCTCTGCCACCTTCTTCCTCGAAAGAGAACTTGAACAGCACTCCTAAAAGCCTTCCCAAAATAGAAATACCGCAAGGTATCACTCACCATAACACTGATAATCAAGAGGAAAACGCAGAAAATACACTTGAAAAGGGGAAATCTACTATTGCCAACACAAAGACTCCATTGGAGAAACCATTCAAGTTAGAAGCACAAATAAGCAAACTTAAGATTTCCATCCCTTTATCCGAACTTGCAAAGCATGATGTGTATAGGCAACAAATCCAAAGATCACTACAAATGCCAGAGAATAGGGATGATGTGAATGTTTTAGATGATACACCTGAGTTGCTTTTTGGTCCAGAAGTTGATGGCAAATTAGCACATGAAGCTGTTCTACCCTTTTACGTCAGTCTGCACATACATGATAAAGTTTTACATAATGCAATGTTTGACTCAGGTGCCTCACACAACCTTATGCCCAAAGCTGTATTGGAGAAGCTAAACCTTGATGTAACAAGACCATACAAAGATCTATTCTCCTTTGACTCAAGTCAGGTCAAATGTTTAGGCCTCATCAAAGACTTGTGTGTCTCCTTAGTCCAATACCCAAACAAGACAATCCTCATGGATGTGGTGGTTGCTGACATACCGCCAAAGTATGGCATGCTGTTGTCAAGATCTTGGGGGGAAAAACTCCAAGGATCTCTCCAATTAGACCTCTCCTATGCCACTATTTCAGTCTTTGGGCAACCAAAGAGACTGTATAGAGAAACACTGATGAAGTATGTGGTAAGTAGTGAGGAAAAGCCCCCGAATTTCCCTATCTATTCAATCCATTCTGATATGGATTCTTTTATTTTGTTTAATGATGAAACAAGTCCTCCAACTAATGAGAGGCCTTTGCCTTTAGAACAAGAAACATGCATCAATCAAGAATCGGTTGCCCATAACCAGGAAACTGTCAAAACAGTCAGTGCAACCAGCATACAAGAAGAACCACATGAAGCACAAAACCTAGGTCTGCCCAATCCTAAAATGACTAAAACTCTTAATACTAACCACAAGCAAGAAATCACATGGTATTTAGAGTTTGATGGCTCTGTTAACAAGTTAGGAGCAGGGGCAGGAATATGGATTCACAATACACATAACAACCATGCAGAGGGTCATGCTTACAGACTTAACTTCAGATGTACCAACAACATGGCAGAGTATGAAGCTCTCCTTTTAGGCCTTAAACTGCTCAAAGCTTTAGGAGCTGCCAAAGTTTCCATTCTAGGTGACTCAGACCTAGTAATCCAACAAATGAAAGGCAACTTCGTTACCAATGATAGAAGGCTAAGAGCTTATAGGACTGCTGCCACTACAATACTTGATACCTTCACTGAATCCAAACTTGCCAAGATTTCTAGAAACAATAACATGCATGCTCACAGCCTAGCTACTTTTGCTAGCACTTGCAAGCTTCCTTTTGAGTCCAATCACCACTTTACTGCTGAGATAAAGCACAGGCCTGATGTCCCTAACAATGTTAAGGATTGGCAAGTGTTTGAGGATGATGCTCAAATCAACAATTTTCTTACCTTACAGCATGAGTTTTCAGGGCTAAACATTGATATGGATGCCATGGATGATCCACTGCAAGTAATAAACGAAATCCAGCAAACTGTAACAGCTCAAACAGCTAGAAAATTGCTACAGCAAACCATCTTTAATGGAGAAAACATAGAAGAGCTGAAACACATGCATTTAGAGGAAATAGCCAAAACAGAGGTCGAAATCATTGATCTAAAGGACAATTTTCTCCCGGTTGGCCTCACTCCACTAGAAGACATGTTTGATGCAAATGATGTCCCCAGAAAACCAAAATTGCAACCCATAAACACTGAGATAGAAGAACATAACATTGGGACAGCAGAGAACCCGAAAATGATCAAACTGTCCAAAAATTTACTAGCTGATCAAAAGCCCAAGTACGTGGATTTGTTCAAAGAATTCCAAGATGTATTTGCTTGGAGTTATGAGGACTTGAAGTCCTATGACACCTCAATTATTCAACATACCATTCCCTTAAAGCCAAATCAAAAGCCCTTCAAACAAAAACTGAGGAGAATCAATCCTGTGCTTCTCCCTTTGATTGAGACAGAAGTGCAAAGAATGTTTGAAGCAAGTATCATAGCACCCATTAGATTTTCTGAATGGGTATCTAATCTTGTTCCCACAAGAAAGAAAACAGGTGAGATTAGGCTTTGTGTAGATTTGCGAAACTTAAACCAAGTCTCCCTTAAAGACCACTACCCATTGCCCAAAATGGACCACATCCTACAAAGAGTAGTGGGGTCATCTAGAATCTCTTTGCTAGATGACTTTTCAGGTTTTAATCAAATACTGGTTCACCCGGATGACCAAGACAAGACAACCTTTACCACACCGTGGGGAACATTTAAATATGTGAAAATGCCTTTCGGCCTAAAGAACGCAGGTGCCACCTTTCAAAGGGCCATGGACATTGCATTTGCCAAGGAAATCCATGATTTCTTGGTTGTCTATCTTGATGATCTTACCCCTTTCTCCAAATCTGATCAAGAGCACCTAAGACATTTGAGACAAGTGTTCCTAACATGTAGGAAATATGGCATTTCCTTGAACCCCAAGAAGTCTTTATTTGGCCTTGAAGAAGGCAAATTACTTGGACATATCATTTCAAAAGACGGGATTAGAATTGATCCGGAAAGGATCCAAGCCATTCTCCAAATCCCATATCCAAGAAACATAAAAGAGCTGCAAGCATTCCTAGGAAAGATCAATTTCCTAAGGAGATTTATCCCAAATCTAGCCGAGCTGATAAGACTATTGAGCAACATGTTAAAGAAGGATGCCAAGGTAAAATGGTCTCTTGAAGCCAAGCAAGCATTTGAAAGTATCAAAGTTGCCTTAACTCAAGCCCCAGTCCTGACAAGTCCTCAATTTGATAGGGACTTTATCATATTTTCATTTGCATCTGATAATACCATAGCTGTTGTCCTATTGCAAAAGGATGACCAAGGAAATGAAAAGCCAATTTCTTTTTTCAGCCGAGCCTTAAGAGATGCACCCTTGAAGTACCAAATCATGGAGAAGCAGGCCTATGCCCTTGTTAAAGCAATCAAAGACTTCAGAATTGACATTTTATATTCACACGTGATTGCCTATGTCCCAAATGCTGTTGTAAAAGACATATTAACCCAAGAAGGATTAGAAGGCAAAAGAGGCAAGTGGATTGCTAACATTCTTGAGTATGACATAGAAATAAAACCAACCAAGCTAATAAAGGGACAAGGTTTAGCCAAACTGATGTCCGAAACAAACTTTCAAACCTTAGACATCAACCAACTGGACAACGAACAGGAGCTGGCGACTCCACAGATCAGTGACACCTTTTTGCAATCCCCATGGTATGCTGATATTTGCTTTGTATTGTTAAACCTGTGTGCTCCCCCAGGATTGTCCAGGACCAAGAAGAGATTTTTAAGAATGAAGGCTGTGAAATTTTGTGTCTTAGATGGTGCTTTATTTTGGAAGAATCATGAAGGCATATTGCTTAATTGTTTGACCATGAATGAAACTAATAATGTCATGAAAGAATTCCATGCAGTGGACTATGGAGGACATCTGGAGGACATCTATATTGGAAGTCCATTGCTGATAAAATTTTAAGGGCTGGTTTCTATTGGCCCTCTTTGTTTGCAGATGTAAAGAAGTTTTCTATCTCATGTCACAAATGCCAAATCTTTGAGGGCAAAAGAAAGCTGCTCCCCTTGCCTCTGTAACCCATCTCAACCGAAAAGCCTTTTCAACAATGGGGTCTTGACTTCATTGGAGAAATCCATCCCTCTTCCTCATGCCAGCATAAGTGGATTCTAACTGCCACCGACTATTTCACCAAGTGGATTGAAGCCATTCCATGCAGGCAGGCCAATGACACCACCATTATCCAATTCCTTGAGTGCAATATCCTGTCTAGATTTGGCTGCCCTGAGAAGATCATTACTGACAATGCCGCTGCTTTCAAATCCAAAAAGATGATCAATTTTTGCCATAAATTCCATATCACTTTAGGCCATTCCACAGCCTATTACCCTCAAGGTAATGGCTTAGCCGAGTCATCTAACAAGAGCCTGATCAGTATTATCAAGAAGATCTTAGAAGAAAACAAGAAGAACTGGCATAGAATACTCACAAATTCCCTATGGGCAGACAAATTGTCAACCAAGAAATCCATTGGGATGAGCCCTTATGAGCTAGTATATGGCATGGAGGCCAGATTTCCTTCATCACTGGGCATTCCTATTACCAAGCTGCTGCAAGAGATTCAAGCTGAGCCAAATGATATACAAAGGAGGATAAACCAAACAATTCATTTGCAGCAGACAAGAGAGCAAGTCTATGACAAAGCTTGAATTATGCAAGAGAAGCTCAAAAGGATGTTTGATAAGAGGACTAAGGCTGAAAATTTCTGTGTTGGCAACAAAGTTCTAAGGTGGGACTCACGAAGAGAAGACAATGGAAAACATGCAAAATTTGATTTCCTTTGGAGAGGGCCATTCGTTATTTCTGCTGTTCAGGGAAATAACACATATTTCCTCAAATCTGTAGAGGGCAGCACTGCTGAAGAAGGCCCTGTAAATGGCTGTATGCTGAAGCATTATCATGATCCCTTTTGTTGAACATAACACAGCTTTGTAAATATCTCTTTGTACATTGATATTTGTATATATCAGCACTTTTTTTTTTATTTTGTATAAACAGTCTGATTGTTAGAGGAGCAGCAACAAAGTTTGTGAAGACACAGCCGATGCAAGTCCTCTATTTTTAATATTTGTCTCTGCAGTAATCTCAGCAAAACAACAAGAGCAGCGTTATCATATCACAGTGATTTATGTTAAAGAGAAGCTGGTTGCAGCTTGTAGTCTTCAAGTCAACAGTATCAAAAAGAAAGGAGGATTTGCAGTTTATTTCAGCACCCTTTCAAAGACAAGAAAAGAAGAGCTCCAGTTTTATTCCCTTTTTGTGTTTATTTCACAAGGCAGTGCTCAAGCAAAAGTGTATGCAATATCAAGCACGCAGAAGAAATCAGGCGATGCTTTATTTTTCATAGAGTTTCAGATAAGGAGGAGTGCTGCATTCAGAATTTAAAGTTCTAGTCATTCAGAAATTAGCACAGAAGAAATTTTCAATTAACAGCAACTACAGAGAATCAAGGCATTCTGACCTGCTGTTCTTGGCTTGTCACAAGGAAAAGCCATCCCCAAGTGGAGCCACTGTTAGCCTCCTGCTACAGCAAGTTAATCATCTTTCATGATCGACATTTTTACATGCCAAATATGTCATACTTTGCTTGCTGCAATGCTCCATATTTGCTACAGATGGCCAGAGAAGTATCCATGAGAGTGTGCTAGTCTAAATGCCACTGCTGTGTATCATTTTTGATGAGTTTTTCAGCTAAGGGAGGTCCAAACAGCTTAATCTTGGTCTCCCTAGGTTTCAATTTCCTGTTGTAGAATATAGAGAATGAACATCTGTCCAAACATCTTAATCTTGGTAGATTTGTAGATAGGTAGAGAAACAAGGGTGCTCAACAGCTTAATCTGAGCCCCTGGATGCAATAAGTATAGAGTTAGATAGGAGGACAGCAAGAAGAAAAGAACAAAAAGCTGGGTATGCTAGTTCAAGTGCACCCAAACCAAAAAGAAGAGAAAATGCTAGGTGAATAGGCCGGGTAGGTAGCTTTGTGGTTGCAGAATCATGACTTGTGATCCATTTCAGATTTTCAAGTGTCATATCTATTCATATCACAAGTTTGAGGCAGTTTTCCATTTGAAGGACTTCAAGCGAGGCATGTTTGACTTCCCCTTCCTCCTCTGTCCCAAAGTCACTCACTAACTTCCCCTAAAGAGGTCAAGATCTGCTTGATACCTTTTAGATTCATCATGTTCCATATCATCTGCCTTGGTGAAGATCTGCTTCACTAAAGGAATGTTCACACTTCTTCTATCAGTCATTTTCCCCCATTGATAGCCTAAGACTTCATTCTTAGCGCTTTTTCTCATCATTATCATATTAACTACTAACTTTATTATGTAACTCCCTATCTCTTTTCCCTTCCCCTACTAAAACCATCTCTATAACTCCCCTATATACTTATCCCCTCCCCTTGGTTGAAAAATAACCATATACATCCTTGGGAATTGCTAAGTTTATCTGAAACTCAGCAAGAACCCTCATTGACCCCTCTGACCATCTTCCAAATGCATAAGGACTCATTCCGTTGCATAGTTTCCCTTCATATGTATAAAAATCATCTCTTTGGCCTTGGTTTGCCTTTATAAGGCATGAAACCCTCTTTGGCCACTAAACCCCTCTCAAAACCACATCACTTTACCCCTAAGTGCCTTGGGACTCCTTCCAAGGCATAAGAATACAAAAACCATGCAAAAGCCATGAAAAACCTTCAACAAAATGATAAAATTATCCCTTTATGGCTATCGGACCCCTTCCGATGCCTTAGAATCCATCCGAAACACCAAAGGCTACCCCTCCGAATTCATTTTTCCTTTGCATTTTAATAAAAAGCGTGCTACGATGAGATAAAGATCTGTTTGATCCCCCTCCGATGCGATATCGCTATCGGGAGGGGGCAATGGCATATATAAGCGAAAATGGCTAAGTATCAAGGCATGGGGCATAGTGCCGATGGGCCGGACCTGAAAACATATAAAGTGGACCGGTAATAGAATGTCGGGTCCGCGCAGTTCGGCGATTCCATATGTGCCGCCCTCTGGTCCCTCCGACTGCCGATTCGCCGACGGATCCAAGACCATTGGATTGGGCCCCAGATCTGACGGCCTAGATCTTGTCGCGCGGCCCCCCACTTCACATCGCCCCATATACTGCTCCGATTTGGCGGAGCCGATGAGTTATCAAATGCAGTGTTAAAGGGTTTTCGGGTCCGCGGACCCATTCCACTGTTAAAACCGCCGATTTGGGTTCCGCCGATGGGTCGGACCCGAAATAAAATAAAGAGGGCCTGTATAACTTATCGGGTCCGATGGGTTTCGGCATTTATTTGTGGCAACCCCATGACCCCGCCGATAGCGAATTGCCGAGTTAATCTCAGCCGCCCATTCAGGCCCACAGATCAACGACCCATATTTAATCGCATCACTCCTATATGGCTCCGACCAGCGGAGCCGAAAAGTAATAAAGCGCGGCATAAAGGCATATCGGGTCCGAAAGGGTCCGCGCTGTGTGCTCCTATATCCCGGAGCCGAAAAATATTAAAGGGCAGTTTTAAAGGTTTTCGGGTCCGCATATTGATTTTGTTAAAATCTGCCGATATGAAATCGCCGACGGACTAGACCCGATCTCCATAAAGAAAGGGCATATAAGCATTTCGGGTCCGCCAGGTTCATCGCTATTCGGAGGTTTTATGTGTTGGGACCAATGGTCCGCCCCGATGCGAGTTAGCGCCAGCCGTTGGATCTGCCTTCGCACGATCCAACGGCCAGGATTTAATCTCCGCTATAGTGCCGCTCTCGTCTATGTTTTTCACGAATTTTACATAGAAATTGGTCTTTTTTTTCTGTGTAAAAGAAAAGGCGGCATTTGTTCATATTTTCACATATATGCCCGCGCCCGACTCCCAATACCGCACTTAAGGCATCCCTAAGCTTTCTGAGATCGCTCCAAGGCCCAGTTTTGCTTCAGATAGCCAGTCTCGGCCTCGGCATAGTTGGCAACACTTTTTCCTCCTGTTTGCACCATTTTTCAAAAAGTTTAAGGCTAGTTTTGATCGGCCAAGCGCTGATTGCACCCAAAGGCCACGGAGGACATTAGCAGCAGTTATTTTTGCATTAAAAGGTAGAAAGGGGGCGATGGGACAGTCTAAAGAGTATCAGCGGTGAGAAAAGGCCCAGATTCAGTGCCAAAGTGTATCAGGATGCGGCAAAGAGTATGAGTCCAGTTTTTCAAAGCAGATGAAAGCAAAGCAAGCCCAGCAAAGTCAACAAAGCATCATTCGGCTATTAAGGCTCACCAACACTTCTTTTGTTTCTTTAAATCCACCTAAAGGCATAGATGAAGGCTTTCAAGGCAGAGTTATTGCAGAGACATTGTTCCCAGTCATATTTTTGGAGCAGCGCTGCTTCCTTAAATGCACAGTTATCACACAGAGGACAACGCATGGCTCAAGGAACTCTTTTGATCCATTTTTGAGGCAGCTGCCCCAGCGCAGCACTTAGATAAATGTTTTAAGCATTTACTTCAAGATAAAATAGATTAAAGCACTCATTTTCCTCAGATCTACCTAAGATCTACTGTAATAGATATTTTGAGATGCCAGTTACCCCAGCGCAGCTGTTAGATAGATATTTCTGCCATTTATTTCTGTACAAATTAGGTTAAAGGCATTTATTTGAGGAGATCTATCCCAGATTTGATGTTTGTAAATATTTTCTATTTAAACCACCCTCTGCATTGTTTTAAGGGTTGGTTGGTCGATAACTTCCTCTAGACTTGCATTGCTTTTTCTGAGAGTCTCTATAATCAAAGATCGCTGGAATGTTTGGGAGATGAACTGACTGTTGTGTTTTAATGTATGAAGAGTGACTATGGAATCCTAACGCTTCTACATAGCCCAATAAGTGTTTCTTATCTCTGTTTACAGTTTATATGTTTTATGCCATCATGGTTTCACTATCTAAATAGCAGAAAGAAAGAATAGTTCAGAGCTCACTTAGTTGTATTCTGTTCTCAATTTCTGTGATTTATATATGTTTTCCTCTGAATTAGTCCTGAATATGAATACTGATTTTCTCATATTTACACTAGTTCCTTCATATATGAATGTTGTTTAGGAATCCTTGATTGCTCCTATATAAATGTTCATTCACCTTCCCTCTGTTAGCATAATGAGAGCTACTTAGTTGCCTTTCATTCACTGACCTTCGTTCCATCTTTATTCTAGCTAGATATTATTTTATGTGTAGTTATCCTGATCTGTATTCCTCTTGTGACCAAGAAAACGCAACATCAAGCCTAATCCACGACTCCATGCCCAATGGTTTGAACTTCTCACACTATGCATCCCAACTCTGTTTGAAAGAATCCTCCATCCCACCAAAATCAAAACAAAACCCAAGAAAATCATAACTAGCCTAAAATCAACCCAAAACAAAGCTAAATTATAAAGAGAGAGCCCTCTCTGATTGCAGGTAGGCTAGGACCTGCAGTCCAAAGATTGGTTTGTGGTTACCTCGGCCGTATCCTTTAAGGAGCTTTAAGGACAACCTGAGTGATAACAGTTCCCAAACAGTGTAGGCCAGTAGAATCCTGCCTTGAGGATTTTATGTGTTGTGGTCTTCTAGTTTTAGTGTCCTCAACAAACTCCTCCGTGAAAATCCTCAATCACCTTATGGGTTTCTCCCTCTATGAAACATAGCAGTAATACTCCCACAGGGTCCTTCTAGTAGAGTAGACCATTGGATATGATGTATTTTTGTGCTTGAAATCTCAGACTTCAGTATTTGGATTTATCTAGCCCCAACAGGAACCTCAGGAATAAGAGATAATGAATGATGTTCTTATACCAGGGTGATCCCTCATATTTGGCATAGATTTTCTGCTCATATGTTTTAATCCCGCTCTGATGATCCTCTGGTCTGCCTTCCTCTGTGATCAGGTTTATCCCTAAATCTTGGCAATTAGATTCAGATAAAACCTTGGCCAACCCCTGGCCTTTTATGAGCTTGGTAGGCTTTATGTCTAGCTCATATTCTTGTATCTTAGCTATCTACCTACCCCTTTTTCCTTCGTTGTCTCCTTGCACCAGGATGTCCTTGACTGTTGTCGTTGGGACAAACGTTGTGGTTTCTGATTGCAGCACATACATACGAAATTCCTTCAGAGCCTTGACTAGTGCATAAGCTTATTTCTCCAATATGTTGTATTTTAGCTCAACGTCCCTTAGGATTGGCTGAAGAAGGCGATGGTTTTTTCATAACCCTCTTTATGTTTCTGTAGCAGCACTGCAACAATAATATGTGGAGAGGCAAAAGAAAAGAAGTAGAAAGGCACTGAATAGTCGAGGTTGACTAGTACCAGGGCTTCAGCCAAAGCTTCTTTGATTCTAATGAAAGAATCTCGGGGGAAAGGGCTCCACTTGACTTCATTTTCCTTCTTAAGCATGTCCGTAATACCCTTGACAATTTCTACATAATTGGGTATGAAACTCCTCAAGAAATTTATTCTCCCTAGAAAGGCTTAAACCTCTTTCTTATTCCTGGAGAGAGGGATAAGGTTGATGGCTTCGACTCATTTAGGATCGATCTTCACACCCTACTGCACTACTATGTGTCCTAGTAGCTTCCCCTCACTCAGGGCGAATTCAGATCTCTTAGGATTCAGAGAAAGACCATACCTCCTGCAAAGGTGAACTTTAAGTGGAGGATGTGCTCTTCATCAGTCTTAGAAAAGGCTGTAATATCATCTAAATAAACCACCACGAATTTTTCTTGCTCCCATACGAAAGCTATGTTCACGACACTCTGAAATGTGGCCCCTGCATTAATAATACCGAAGGGCATGCGAGTGTACATGAACATTCCCCATGGGGTGATGAAAGCAGTTTTCTTTTGATCATCAGGGTGGACTGCCACCTAGTTGTAACTAGAAAACCCATCCATCATGGACATTCTGGTTGAGCCAACTACCTTCTACAATATACAATCCATCTTAGGCAACGGGTAGTTGTCTTTCAACGATGCCTTGTCTAGATTCCAAAAATCTACACATAACCTTATTTCTCCGCTCTTTTCCCAGACAGGGACTAGGTTGGCCACCCATTCAGAGTACCTTAAAGGCATTATGATCTTTGCATGTAGTAGCTTTCTCACCTCTTTTTCAATGGAGGGGATTAAGAGTGGATTTATCTGCCTGAGTTTCTGTTTGCATGGATTTATTCCACTCTTCAAAGGAATCTTATGCTGAATGATGTTAGTATCAAATGCTTTCAAATCCTCATAAGACCAAGCAAATAAGTCCTTGTAAATTTTGAATAGATTTAAATACATTAGTTTGTATTGCAAGGGGATTCCTTTTGATAGCTTGATCGTCTGGGGTTCCTCCTCTGAGCCGATGTTACAGTCTTCTACTTGATTATCTATCTCTGAGGCCATTGGTTTGGAGACTATGTCGTCCTTATTAAAAAGCCTTTCTAGTGGAACCAGTCCATGAGGGATGGTATTCCCTTTCAGTTGAAAAATTTTGTGCCCAGCCACTATGTCTTTCCACGAAGTGGCTTCTTGATATGCTTCTTCTTCTTCTTGATCGATGGTGGAGTGGGCGAACTCCCCAATGACTTCTATGAATCTTTTCACCTGCTCTTCATCCTTGAATACCTACCAGTTCTTGACATTATTAGGTATTGAGGGTCTGTATCTGACTTCTACCTCATATATGAGGAGTGGATTTTGAGGGGGTTTAAAATTGCTTGATGCTACAACAAGGGAATCAGCCAACCTATTTCCTTCCCTGGGAAAAAATTAGATATTGAAGGCAAGGAAGAAGTTATCAATTAGATCCCACACTTCATTTTGATATGTCCTCAGTCTAAGGTGTTTGGCCTAGAATTGATTTCTGATCTACCTTACGACCGTATCAGAGTCTCCATACACCATTAGGCATTCAATATTCATATTTTTTGTCATTTGTAACCCAAGGAGCAATGCTTCATACTCTGCCACGTTGTCGGTCACCTCAAATTACAGCTTGAATGAGAGGGGTATCAAGTTGCCCTCCAGAGATACCAACAATATTCAAGCTCCATTTCCCTCTTTTGAGTTTGCTCCGTCAAAGTACAATTTCCATACTTCATTTTCATTTGTGCGTTGGTGCTTTAACTGCCTTGTTAGGTGTATTGATGTTTCCTCTAATAAGGTGTCATCTTCTTCTAGGAATAGGCAGGAGAGGTAATTTTCTTTCCCATGCACTACGGAATTTTCTGAGCCTTTAGCTGGGGTCATAGGTTTTACAAACCTCGATTCTCTGTACAACTTACTTTGCTCACCTCCAAAACCAGGAATAGTAGCATAAGTCTGATCTAACTTTATAGAGCCCCCCACCTTGGAACCTCAAGATCTAGATAAGAGCATGCCAAATCGAGGGGGAATGTTTGCCACTACTATATCCATTACCACGCTCTTTACTGGGATCTAAGCCAGGTTTACCACCAGATCCTTTATCATTCCCAAGCATTTGACCCTCTTAGAGTCAAAGGAGTACAGGTCCTTGTAGGGCCTGGTGATTTGCAAGCCTAGCTGTTCCATCACTGTTAATGGCATGAGGTTGTGTGAGGCCCCGGAATCCCATGCAATTATGCAGTAAGAGGTCATGGATTAATAGGGTCACGTAGAAGGGTGCAATAGAAGGATCAAGCTCTTCCACATGCGGCCCAAAAACAACCATTGGCCTCTCCTCTTGGAGGTTTAAACTGTCATGGGTTGGTGCTAAGGTGGATGGATGCATGAATTGAGAGACTTGAGCTTTATAAGTATGCTTCTTTAGAATCTCAGTCAGAGGAACAAGAATTTTTACCTTTTTGGTGCATGGTAAACCCGCACATACCCACAGTATGCAAGAATCTGCATAACACAATTTTCCCAGGTATTCGACTCTAAAATGGAGTCAAATCTTCATACATAAAATGGTTAATGCCCTTTTATCTTGGTTCCTTTATGTCAGAACCCAATCACCCCCCAAACCTCCTATCCGGACTTATATCAATTCTCACAGCCTTTGTATGAGACCTTATTAAAGCCTTTCCATTCCTCCTTCTTATCGGGACTGCTAAACCCCTCGTAACCTTCAAACCACACTTTAACCTCTCATATATAAACTTTCCCTTTAATACATCGTTTACATACATTTAACGTATAAAACCTTCTATCGGGCTATTTTCACTTTATAAACCATTACAAAGGAAAATCCCACAAAACAAGCCTTCCCACCTTTTGTACAACCTCTGCATAGACCTCGAGGCTACCTCCATCAGAATCGACCATCACTCCATTCGTGGGTCACATATACATACCCCATCAACCCTCCAACTTCGATCTCCATGACTATCGAAATCGTTAACACTATGTTTCAATTAAATGACTCAGCCTCGCTTTTTATGAAATACAAAGGAAAATCCATTAACCCTACTCTGAACCATTTAAGGTTGGACTTCAAATGTTCATAAGCTCTGTTAAAAAATGTCGTTGGGTCTGCCTACTACTTCCGCGCTCTCCAAACTCCACTTGTCCGGTCGCCGACTAGCACTTTATCACTATCGGTGCATCGGCACTCCCATTGAATGCGAGCCCTAACTCCTCCGATTGTGATTTAGCAATCCAATCATGACCGTCGATCTGATTCATGATCCGATGGTTGAGATTTATTCGCGTGATCGCATTTCGCTAAACCTCCAGGCCAGATCCTTCCACTTCAAAGCGTCGATCTTACGGACCCGATATAGATTAGACCACTCTCTATAATACTTCAAGTCCGGAACTCAATTCCGACTATGTTTTGTGCCATTCCTTAGTGTAAACTAGATTTTACACTTATGGGACTTAATCCGCCGATGTGATATGATCTGGACCATTGATCTTACGAGATCTAACAGTACCTGTGCCTCACTCTTTATTCCTCTTCTCACTTCCTTTACTTAGAACTTTTCCGCGCTTTCTTCAATTCTTCTGTGATTTGGGGTTTTCTTCAGGTTTCAATCTTCCATTCTTCTACTGCTCAATTCGTTCCTGCTTGCACTTAACTTCACAACTCCATTAACCAACGTCCTTCCAGAGCATTACTCGACCCTTTGAAGGGTTCAACAATCCATTACGATTTCTTCGAATCGTTCTGCACCTCTGCGCAGTCTCACTTCACTATTTCTTCAGAGCTTCACTCTGTCCATCAATTGGATTCAATGACCCATTGTGATTCCTCTGAATCACTCCGTTCCTCTGCATCCTTCAGAATTATGCCTGCAACTTATTACAGAACCTACGAATTCACTGTAAATCATTTATGAAATAATCTTCAATATTTTGACACAGTCAGGAAATAACATCTCCATATATTAATATAAACAGCAAATTACATATCTGAGACTCTGAGTCTCACACAGGCCAGTTCTTCAATGTTGCAGCCTCTCCCTTTTGACTCTGCCTGTAGGCTTACATATATTCTATCTACCCCTCTCTATATCCCCTAATTGAACGTGCAGGTTCACTATTTATAAGAATACATTAGATTAGATCACTGAAGGGATCTGATCAATCCTTTCCTTCAATCACTCAACTAAAGCCATAAAGCTCGCTACAGAGTACATATGTGGCATATTATAATTAATAAGTCTTCGAGACACTTATCCATTCCATCTTTTCCTCAGTTTTAAAACAGAAAATTCCCTTTATTCATCTCAATGGTCCACATCCTCTCTTTGCTCTGCTTTGGATTCTTCGTTCAATTAAGAGTGTCGGATGCTCTTGCATCAGACTCCCAAAGTAAAAAATATTCATGATCTCCTGATCATGTGTCTTCTGGTCTTGGTCTTCCTGGATCCCACACTTTGTTTTGTAACTGTCCACATGCCATGTTGTTCCTTGCGATCCCTGGACTTTGTGCTCCAGGGATTGTACCCTCGCCTTGGCTTGTTTCCATATTTCCTGCTTGGAACACTTTTTCAGTGTTCTCATCCTGTTAATTAGGTTTTTTAGGGGAGGAAACCCTGGTTTGTTCTACTATTTCCTGGGCAGCTTCTTCTTCTACTTCTTCTTCATCGTTCATTTCCTTGGGTGTATTTTGACTGGGAGCAGAGTGTTCCTGAGATTGTTCTTCTTCCTCCTCCTCATCAAACAACTCTTTATATGCACTCTTATCATGAGCAGAGTGTTCCTGGGATTGTCCTTCTTCTTCGGTATTGGGGTTGAGTGGGCTGTGAGGTTGGACATACTTGCCCATATTGGCTAATATTTGGGCCAATTCATCTTCTTGTAGAGGGTTTTGCAGTGGGATTTCGCTGTGCTGCTCTGCTTCTTCCGCTTCTTCTTGACTGAATTGCTCAGTTCCCTCTTCCGGTTCCTCTTCTTCATTTTCTTATAATTCTTTTTCATTTCCCCTCCTTCAAGTTGTGGGGGTTGCTCATCCTCCGAGCCATGTATTTCTATGGGCTGGCTGCTGTTTCCTTGGGAATTTCCCAACATTCCTCTAATTCTTCCCAATCTGACAAATTGTCTTCGCTTCGGTGGTCTAATTGATGTGCTAGCAATGTGTTTTCGTTTTGGGGCTGGTAAAGCCAGTCCCCCATCTATCGAGAAAATCAATTCTTCCCAACTACTTTGCTGTTGGGCAAGACTGTAACTGACTATCAATCGAATCAAACCGTGATGGCTTACTACTGATTCTACATGGTGAGATTTTCTTATACTTCGGGCAACATCATGCAATAAAAAATTTAAGAATGCAAGAAAATTCACAGCACATTTTTGTTTTAATACAGCTAACAGTTTGAGATGGCATGGTCTTACCACGTCTTTTCTGCCATCGCAAGTGATGTAGCTTTGGATAATTCTTTCCAATTTTGCCCAAGGCTCTCCCAGGGTTGCTGACAGGACTCCTTTTCCTTTAACAGTAAGGTTCTGCCCTTCGTCCTGGAAGATGGTTATGGCATCTTGCAGTCTCACCTTTTTTAGGGTCCATATAGGTCCAATGGCTGGCAGTCCTGAAACTTCAACAATTATCTCATCTGTTACTGCTATTTGTCTCCCTCTCACCATGGAATGATTTTCCTACAAATTCTGCAGAAATTCAATTGCCATCGTCTCGTTAGATTGTTGTAGACGGTTAAGGTAGGCTATCCATCTTACCCTTACTAAGATTTCACGTGCAATGTCAGAGAACATTAACACTTGTGGCTTGCTGCAAATTGATCTTCCTCCCATCTTATTCAAGCTTAGCACATTGTAAAAACACAGAGATGACGATGGAACAACAAGCTGTTCAAATTTTAACTCACTATTAATTTTTACAGAGCAAAACACAGAAATGGCGTTTGAATAGCAAGCCATGCATATTGGGAAATACAATACCGTTAGACTTGCTATTCCCGAGTTTTGATGAATTCATAATACCTTCGAATAATGAGCTAACACGTATGCCAGTGAATTATGGAGATCACTTGCGGCCCCCTGAAGTGTGATAGGCCGTCTTCAGCCGTGAAATAGAGGAGCAGCATGCTGAACTGCAATCGTATAGTGGAATAAAGGAACAACGTATAGATATATGACATGTTTACAAAAATGAGCGGATTACCGAAATTGAGGCTTATGATGGAAATCACTAATAAATATGGAAATGTCATGATATGATGTGAAAAATAGAGGATAGGACAACTGACGTGAGTAAAAGTTCTTATGCGGTCATTATCCACTTTAACCATTATGATTGATTTATAAATGATTTTCATGTATCAAAGGTTCGAAAGGGTTATATGACATAATCTCATTTGAAATCACTATAAAGATATAAGAAGAAGGGTTTATAATGTCTATTGGTGTATGAAAAATATGACTTCAATACCATCAGCAGAGCTCTACTGCCCATAGGTGTCCATAACCTTGACAGAGTTGCTTATTTCACCCTTGGAACCATAATCCTTTGTGTATGCCTAAGAAAGTGTTGTGCGATGTCAGAATGGAAGGCATTGTGCTAGCTTGGTAACCAGATGAATCACAATGCCATTCACCAGGAAGGAGTGAAAGGTTGACAGGTCAGCTCATGATGAGACCTCCTGTTCCAAGGACATTTTATTTTTCTGATGTGCCTCTTGGATCAAATCCCTGGTGTGGTGGCCATAGTGGGAATGCCACTTCACTTTCTTCCTTATGATCATGGTAGGCTGGCTCTTGATGAGACCCCCTATCCTTCATCTGAAAAATCATGTTAGTAATCATATAGATATATATGTTTTCTTTTCCTTCTTTTCTTTTATATAGCACTTTCCTATTTATATACAGAGGGTGGCTCAACACTCCTTAAGAGTAGGGATGGTGGAAGAAGTCTGAACATCTCAATAGAGGAAAATATGCCCTTATTCTTATTCAATAATAATGATCAAAGAGAATTATGGGGATTTAGAAAGAACCATCATGATAAAAATAATCAATCAAATTGGTGTTAGTGAAAATAAAGACAGCAAAGTGATATAAATAGTTGTGTCCTTTCCTCTTTTCTCTTATCAATTCAAAGCAATTTCTTTAAAGATAATGATTTTTCTTTGGTTTGTTGATTTCAGTATCCTCTAGTTTTTGTATTCGTGCATAAATGTATAGCTGTGCCTTAAATGACCATCACTCACAAAAATCCTCTAAATGGTGAAGCACACATACACACAAAAAGAAGAAAAATGCACTCAAAAAGTGTTGTTCTTTAGATGGAACAACTGTTGTTTCTTTAGAGGGACAACAAAAGAATATTTGCACACAAAAACTGTAGTTCCTTTAAGAGGAACAACAAGCAAAAGAAAAACATACTCGGAACTGTTGTCCTTAATCGGAACAGCAAATAAAGCAAGCGCGAAACAAAAATGTGGAAATGTTGTTCCTTCAGAAAGGAAGAGCAAAAACGAAAGTGTTGTTCCTTCAGAAAGGAACAGCAAAATGCGGGTGAGTTGTTCCTTCGGAAAGGAACAACAAAAACGAAAGTGTTGTTCCTTAGGAAGGAACAACAAAAATGCGGAAGTGTTGTTCCTTTGGAAAGGAACAGCAAAACATGGAAGTGTTGTTCCTTCGGAAAGGAACAACAAAAATGCGGAAATGTTGTTCCTTCAGAAAGGAACAGTAAAATGCAAAAGTGTTGTTCCTTCGGAAAGGAACAGTAAAACGACGAAAATGCTATTCCTTCGGAAAGGGACAACAAAATGCAAAAGTGTTGTTCCTTCGAAAAGGAACAACAAAACGGCGAAAATGTTGTTTCTTCAGAAAGGAACAGCAAAATGGTGAAAGTGATGTTCCTTCGAAAAGGAACAACAAAACGACGAAAATGTTGTTCCTTCGGAAAGGCACAACAAAATGCAAAAGTGTTGGTCCTTCGAAAAGGAACAAAATGGCGAAAATGTTGTTCCTTCAAAAAGGAACAGTAAAATGGTGAAAATGTTGTTCCTTCAGAAAGGAACAGCAAAATGCAAAAGTGTTGTTCCTTCGAAAAAGAACAACAAAATGGAAAAAATGTTGTTCCTTCAAAAAGGAATAGCAAAATGTAAAAAAGATTGCAGAAATGCAGAAATCTGTACAGAAAGTAATTTACACAAACAAAATAGAAAAAGTTATGTGCAAAATTTAAAAGCAATAAAATTACTTAGTGAACCAAAGGCAAGGAAGAATTCTCTTCCTGAGCCAGAATCTACATGTCAGAATCTTCCCGGAGTTGTTGGTAGAAGGATTCCTAAGTAAGCAGTTTATGGTACAGTCGCACTCGGTGGCCATATGCTTTAAAGGTATGTCCAAATTCGTCAATAGTAGTCAATGTAATGGTGCCATTGTCATGCACTTTTTGGATTTCATACGGTCCAAGCCAGCGAGTCTAAAGTTTTCTCGGAAAATCCTAAAACCTGGAATCATGTAGGAGTGCCCAATCTCCTTCGTGGAAGATTTTCTTTTTGATCAGGGCATCATGCCATTTTGCTCTCTGCTGTTGGATTAATGCAGTATGTTGAAGAGCTGAGAGCCTAATTTCATCTAGCTCGTTGATTTGTTGTAGTCTATTAGTCTGGGCCTCATTTAAATCTAGACCAACCTCCTGTGTTGTTCTCAATGTTTGTATTTCGAACTCTATTGGAAAGATGGGTTCCTTTCCAAATACTAGCTGATATGGTGAATAACCGGTGGTGTTTCTCCACGTTGTTCAGTATGCCCACAAGGCTTCCAGAAATCTTGTAGCCCAATCACGTCTATGTGACACAATGGTTTTTGTTAATATTGCCTCTATCACTTTATTCGTGCTCTCTACTTGGCCATTTGCCTGTGGGTGATACGGAGTGGTAATCTTGTGCTGAATATGATAGTTTTTTAATGTTGCAGCGATTTTATTACCTGCAAACTGTGGTCCTCTGTTTGTGATTATGTCTCTTGGGAGGCCATATCACACAAATATTTGGAACAAGAAATGAATGACAGAGTCCTCTGTAGCTCTTGGAAGTGCCTCTGCTTCAACCCATTTGGTCACATACTCAGTTGCTACCAGAATATATGTTTTCTGGTTTGATGATGGGTTGATCGGACCAACAAAATCGAGCACCCAACGCTCAAATGGTTTGATTACTAGCTGTGGGTTTAAAGGCATTTCGTCAGACTGTCCAGGGCATCCTGCTCTTTGGCAACTGTCACATGCTTGAACAAATTTCTTCATGTCTTTGAAGATTGTGGGCCAGTAATACCCTGTTTGCAGAACTTTGTGACCAGTTCTTCGATCTACAAAATGCCCGCCACACGGTCCGTCATGTCAAAATGTCAAATATTTCATCTTCACGGACGCATCTTCTGATGTGCATATCTACCCCTGTATGAAATAGGTAGCCCCCAATCCAAGAAAATCGGGTACTACGTTGCACAATCTGTTTTCATTCATTAGGGATCAGATGCTTTGGTAATTTTCCTACTACTAAATAATTTGCAACATCAGCATACTAGGGTGTCTTGACAGTAACAACAGATACTGGATTCAGCATTCGTGAGATAAAATCAGCTACAAGATTCTCTTTCCCAGGTCGATCTTTTATTGTGATGTTGAATTCCTGCAATAAAATCAACCATCTTGTTACTCTACTGTTTGTAATAGGTTTATTTGCTAAATATTTTATGGTAGAGTGATTTGTATATAAAACAATAGGATATCCAATGATATAATGCCTAAATTTATTTACACCATGTATTATAGATAAGAATTCTTTTTCAGTAACAGTATAGTTTAACTCAACAGGAGACAAATTCTTGCTGATATAATAGATTGCATATGGTTTTTTGTCTTCTTCCTGCCCAAGGACTGCTCCAACAGCTGTGTCTAAAGCGTCTGATGAAATTTGAAATGGCAAGTCCCAAGCCTATGAGCACTGGGGTTGTTGACACAAGTTTTTTCAAATCCTCAAACGCACAGTCGCATTATCTGTCCAAACAAAATCAACATTCCCTATTAGTGCATATAGAGGTGCAACTATTTGAGAAAAATGTTCTATAAATCTCCTATAATAACCAGAAAATCCTAGAAAACTTCGTACCTCTGTCTGTGTGGTAGGAGTAGGTATTAACAAAATTATTTGAATTTTGGCTAGATCTAACTGTATTCTAGCCGCTGAGATATAATGACCTAGGATGAGTCCTTCAATCATCATAATATAGCACTTTTCATGGCTCAAGCAGAGCCTGGTGGCGATACATCGTTGCAGCACCTTTTCTAATGTGTCTAGTGCTGGGTCGAAATCATCTCCGTATGGTGTGAAATCATCCATGTATACTTCGAGCCCTTCATTTATTAAATCTGAAAAGATGCTGAGGATGGCCCTTTGAAATGTGGCAGGGGAATTGCATAGGCCAAAGGGTAGGACTCTGTAGGCAAATGTTCCCCAAGGACACATAAAAGTGGTTTTGTCCTGGTCTTTAGGGGAAATATGAATCTGATTGTATCCACTGAAGCCATCCAAGAAAGAAAAGAATTTCTTTCCTGCTAATGTGTCTAATACCTGATCAATGAATGGAAGGGGAAAGTGGTCTTTTTGGGTTGCTTTGTTTAATTCTCTATAATCTACACAAATCCTCCACTTTCCATTCTTCTTTGGCACCAAAACTAGCGGAGAGACCCACTTGCTATCGAAGATCGAATAAATAAAGTTTACATCCAAAAGTTTTTGTAATTCATCTTTCACAATGTCTTTCAGGTGAGGGTTGAGTCTCCGTTGGCGTTGGCGAACAGGTCTAACATCTTTTTCTGTATAAATTTGGTGTGTACATAGTTGGGGATCTATTCCCTTCATGTTTAGATAATCCCATGCAAAATCTTCCTTATATTTTCTCAGTAGTTGGACCAACTTTTCTTCTTGTTCAGGAGTCAGGTTATTGTTGATGTTCAAGGTTTTTCTTGGCTCAATCTCTATAGTTTTTCTGTTTGAAACAGAGGTAGTGGGTATTGTTTGATCATGGGTGTCTTTGAGAGGATCTTATTCTAGTTCATTGTCAAATGCTGCCTCTATCATTTGACATTGTACACGGGATCTAGATTCAAGTTGGTTAGTGAAGTTGTTAATAACATCATCCTCTGTTTGATCTTTAAAATCGAGGGCATCTTCTATGGTTAATGGGGACCTAATGTTTTCGGTGAGGTATGATACAGGATGTTTATTAGTTTTTATTATTGTTATGCTTGGCTGGGCTGGAGGGTATAGGGCTAGATTCTTGATACTACTCCCTCTATTTATGGTCATACTGCCTTGTCGGCAGCCAATGTAAGCATCAGCGGTAGCAAGCCAAGGTCTGCCTAAAATTAACGGGTGTCCATTGAGTCGGTTTTTGGGGTTTGTTATCAGAAAGTCGATAGGATATTTTGAGGAATCAACGGATACCATGACATCATGTAGTGTAACTTCTGGCATGACTACTGATCGGTCAGCTAGTTCTAATAAGGTGGAGGTTGGTTCTATTGATGTAATGCCTAGCTTTTGACAAGTAGCAGTTGTTAAAATATTAATTGCAGCCCCTAAATCAACTAAGGAATTTGAAAAGGTTTGTCCATTGATTTTCACTGTGACTATTGGATTTCCTGGGTCTTCATATTTGACAGGTACTTCTCTTTCTGATAACAGATCAGATAGGGTGGCAACTACTTGGACTATTGGGTTATTTGTTATTCTCCTCGGTTTTTTTATACAGAGTTCTTTAATGGTTTTTGCATATATTGGGATATCTTGGATAGCTTGGAGGAATGGGATTTTTATGTACAAATTCTTTAGTTCTCCCAGAATATCAAAGTTAGGATGTTCTATAGGGCATGGTATGATTAATCATTCTGGGAATGGAGGAGAAGATGTGGTTGCTTGGTCATGAGTCTGTTGTCTGACCACATCTTCTTCTTGTAATGGTTGTTCTACAGGTAACTAATTTTCAACTTGAGCATGTTTGTCTCCCTCGGTTTCTATAATATGCCCAAACCTTAATTGAAGGTCGTTGCACTCCCTTAGATCAGTTTCTAGTTCTGGTGTTTCGATTATTTGAACAGATTGAACCGGCATGTTATTTGGGTTCGGGTTGGGTTGGGCTGGGAGTTGCGGTCTTAAGTTGGACTGGGGATTTTGTTGTAGTGTTGGCAGTGTAGGTTGAGGGAGTGGAATGGTTCCTATGCCAGTTTGTCTACCAGGCTTGACTCTGCGAAGTGGGAGGGGACCATTGTGTTGGATATGCATTGTTTTGCCAATATGGTGGAGTGTAGGGAAAATTAGGCCAATTAGATTGGCTTGTTTGGTTCGGCCATGGAGATGATAAAGGAAATGGTTGTTGTGACCAATTTGAGAAGGGAGGTTGATTTTGCCACATTGTATTATATTGCTGAGCGTGATATTGCGGAGGTTGGAAAGAAGAAAATGAATCGGAGGACATACCTGATTATCATGGCTGCCATTGACGGTGTTGATTGAGTAGGTACACTGGCTCTGATTCTTCTTCTGCTTCTTTGTATACTGCCTTCAAACCAGGAAGTGAGGGGCAGCTCTCTGTAGAGTGGTCTTTTGTACATATAGCACAGACTTGAACTGCATCTAGTGGGCACTCCTTATGGCTATGTTTCTTTCTGTATCTGGGGCAGAATATTGTCAGATTTTGCTCTACTTCTGCTTGTTTCTGTTTTGCTTGCATAATATTGAGCTGCATTTTTAGAGTCCCCAATATATCAGTTTTGAAATTCTCCAGTAAATTTCTGATTTTTGCGTGAGTTACTCCTTCTCCACAGATCTTGTTGTCCCTTGTGAATCTATCATGTTCCGCTGGTTTTAGCCTTAAGCTGCCTTGCGAACTCCTGATACATAAGTTAAAAATGTCAGCAAAATTTTCTTGATAAATATCTCCTTTTCCCATAATATTTAGTGTTTCAACCCATTGTTCCTTCATCCTTTAATTAATGTTGTTTTTAATACATTTTTAGTTAAGGGTAATGATGCATAAGGAGATCTTTGAAGATTATACTGAAAACGTTCAACATATTCTTCTAATGTCTCATTAGGTCTAGCTACCATCTGAAATATTTCATCTTTTAACTCTCTAGACCTACAATAATCTTGATATTGTTTTAAGAAAGCACCTTTCATCTGATCCCAGTCATTTATGACACCTCCACCTAACCCCATAAACCATCATAAAGCAACCCCTTTTAATGTAGAGGGAAGTAATTTCAGCTTTTGGGGATCGATGGTATAGTCGTACCCTCTACACACCACATCGAATTCAAACAAAAATGCGTCTGGATCTTCCGATGTTAGGCCATGGGATGTAGGGATGTGCTGGAGAGGAATGGCCTTCATAGGTGCATTAACTGTAGTATCTACAATGGGATATTGTAGTGTAGAGGTTTGGGGGATTTTCTGGTTGTGGGACATTTGGTCAAATATGTGCCAATAACCTTCTGGGATTTCTAGGAGGGTATTCCTAGGTTGGCTAGAAGGAGCAGGAATGGCCTTAACAACACTTCCTTTGTCTGGGATGATGAGAGTTCCTTGTTGAACTAATGTTTGGGGGAATTTTAGCTCTTCAAGTTCTTCAACTTGATTCTAGATGATTTTTATAACACTTCCCTTATCTGGGCTGCTTAATGGCTGAACTATTCCAAGAGGAGATCTTGGCTCTTCAGTTTCCCCTGTTTCTCCTCTTCCTTCACAGAGATTAGTAAGGTTCCCTTCTTGTAATGATTTTGGGCTAGAATTCTCAACTTCTTGAAAATATTGCTCCTCTGTTTCGTTGTGCACCTCAGCAAAGGCTACAGATGGTGATTTTGTGGCCTGAAGGGAACTAGTAGGTTGTCTAGAAGTAGCTTTTCTAGGTCCTACTGAAGGCTAAGATTCTGCTTTTTTAAGGATTTTGTCTATAAAGGTTGATCGGCCAAGGGTCACTGGTGCCTTAGCTTTATCAGGTTTGGGTAGTGGTTTAAGATTCTTTTCAGGCTTTTTCTGCTTAGTCATGCACACAAATCAAATGCTTATTTCTACCCAAAATAAAAATCAAAACTGCAGGAAATCAGGCGGGGGAGCAGGGCTGTTACATGCTTCGTATGCAGTTTCTTACCTTCCGTTTTTAAAACCCAACTCTCTCCTATAAGGTACTTACACTACTATTTTCCCAAAAGAAACAAATGGCTACAGTCTTCCTAGCAACGGTGCCAAAATGTTGGGCAGTAAAAAGGGTCTTTTTAACCTCTATTTACCCTTCATTAATTATCAATCCAGGTATCATTTGTTATCTCAAGAGTGTACTCAGCCTGAGGCGGTCACTTGTCAAGAGTAATGTTAGTAGTATAGTGCTTTTAACAAAGTAAATAAATGCTGGAAACAAACTCTAAATGTAATGGCAAGAAACTGAAATGATTTATAACTAAATCATTCACTTAAGAAGCTACATCAATCATCAGTCAAGGATGCAGTAATGATAACTCTTTCCTTTGTAAACTGATGCAAATGAAAAGCAATCAAAGAGAAGATCTCCAATTTGGGAACTAGACAACAATAGTCAATGTTAGCTACAATTGCATATCGTTCTGTTCATACCAAAGCAAATACTTGAAATGACAATTCAATTAACAAGAAAAGGAACAACAAGTAATCTATTAAAAAGTTCAAACAACAAAGCTTAACCTACAGGAATGAATTAAGCAGCAATCGTAACCGAAAGGAATTGAACAACAATCTTTAACTTAGTAAATGAATTGAACAACAATCCAAGAATGGAACGGCAAGCCTAAGTAAGTCTATGAAATATTAAACAGTGAACTAAATCAAATGTAAACACATAGCGAATCTAGCATGATGGAATTAGTAATCTTCATTTAGCATAATAAGTATTAACCACAGTTATAAGGGAACAACGATTGCAGTTGTAATGGAACAGTAATCTGAATGAACAGCAATCACAATTATAAGTAAACCATAGCTAAATGAATAACAATACCAATTTGTAAATGCACAACAATGTTACTCTGTAAATGAACAATAGTGTCAATCTGAACAACAATGTCAATTTGTAAATGAACAACATAACATTTCAGTGGCAAATAATAATCTTACTATTCAAATACGAGAGCAGAACAAGTAAATGAAATTTCAAGGAACAATAGATTACTGAATAGAGAAAGTAAAGGAAATCAAACCACAGACGACTTGTAATCAGAAAATAATGATACAAAAAGCAAGTGATCCACTAGGGCCGGGCGCTTAGCCACTAGGGACGCACTGCTGCGGTTACTCCAAAATCAGATAATGGAACAACAACGAAGTTTATGTATTAATCATAAAAACAGAGTTACAGAGATCGCTCTTCTAAAGAGAGTTGATGATCAAAGTTCAAATTGGAACAACAAATTCTATCAATCAACAATAATCCGCCCCCTTGGGCTAGCAGCGCTGTCCCTTTTTATAGTGGCCAGGCAGAAATACCAAAAATATTGATATCCTTAAGGTAGCAATCCCTCAAGATCAAAGGATCCTAAGGGATTCACCATATCTCTAATATTCAGTTATCTTTTCGTCCTCTTGCACTGTTATTGCATTTCTTCTTCCTTTTCTTGGCCCATGCGCTCCAATCTCGATTGCCTCTTCTAGATACAGTTTCATGTCAAAGGGACAGCAGTTGGTTTTGCCTTGTCTTTTCCTCTGAAATGGCGATCTTCCATTTTCTTCATTTTCTGCATAGAAAAAGGCAATAATTAGTCATTTTACGTTAATCACAAATCTCCTTAACTTTATCATAATCCTTTATCATATGCCTATCTTAGAATGTAAGGAAGTTACGAATTAAAGGAAAAGATAAAGAAATAAGTGGCAATTACCTACCTTTTCTAATGCTCAACAAGGGGGTTTCGATGTATGATTGGCACATGATCATGGGAACCTAAAAGAACCAAGGGCATAAAACAGGCCTTAGCACCTAGTGTTGTAAATGTGCCATGTGGAGAGTATTTTGGAGGTTGGTTTATCGTAGGTAGGAGGCATCATAACTCCGTTCTATTTTCATTTTGAATAATTTACAAAATAGGGAGCTCCTGATGTTGACGGGCATATTATTGCAAAAGAGCCAAAGGACCAAGGGCTTAGAGAGGGTTGAGCACCTAAGCTCTATAAAGAATATTGGAGGAAGGAAACATTGTAACTCTGTTCCAATTTCAATTTGAAAAAACTTCTGATGAAATGAGCTCCGATATGTTGGTGGAAATTGGTTATGGAAACCCAAAGAAGCAAGGGAAGAGAGTGATTACAAAGAGAAATAGGCCCCCAACAGGATCCTGAAGGATTTATTACCCAAGCGCCAAGCCCTCTTCATAGCACCTAGCCCCATGGAGGAGAAATAGAAAGAGGGGCTAAGAAACAAGGGGCTAAAGGCCAATTAGGACTTCGTAATTTGTAACATTATTTCAATAAATCTACGATAAACATGGCTCTGAGATCTCAAATGCAGCGTTGTCAAAAAGCATCCAGTCATAACGCATGATACTATGGTAGATAAATAAAAAGGGGGCTAGAAAATATATAGCTGCGAGCATCAAAATTCTATGATTTAACGTCTCTTTTTATAAGAGCTATGATATATTTAGCCCTAAAACTACAATACAGAGAGTATGGAGTATGAATGGGTCGGCAACTATCAATTTTTTTCAGTTATCAGTTAGTTCAGAGCACCTCCAAAGCCACCACACCAAATCAGGGCGTGCTCTAGAAAGAGAGAATTCAAGCAGTGAGAGGAAGAAAGTGATAGGAGAAGTGGCAGATAATCGTGGTAGGAATATCATGATAGAGGCATGGCCAGATCATCAACCCACCACTAATCCAGATAATGGAGCTTGAGTCCACCTTAGGAGATCAGAGGAATCAACATTAGATATATTTTTCTATGTCAATTATGACACCTCATGCTTTTCATGGTTTGTAAATTTCGCATTTTCAAGAAAAGAATCAAGTATGTTAGGTAATCATTAGGATAGTTAGGCATTCACATGCTCAGACAACGAGTAGTTCTGACAGTAGTAGCACTCTGATATATTTTGTAACTGTTATTTGAGTCCTTTCTCCCTATAAAATAGAAGAGGAACTCAGTAGTAAAGGTTCCTAAATTTTGTTTTCAAAGGTTCTAAATTCTGTGTCAAGGGTTTCGAGTTTTTTTTTCAAATGAGGTTCCAAGTTTGTTTTTATTTTCCTGTTCGAGAGGTTGTATTTATTTTGCATATTTCACAAGTTTAGGCCTGTAGCAGGTATTTCATTTTTGAATAGTAATGAAGAAAGTTTCTAGTGATTCTGAGCATTGGGATATGTAGTATGTGTTCTACCTCTGTGTGTCATTTCATATGTGTATTTTCTTCTCCAAAAATTATGTAATTGTAGCTGCCGGATTCACTCTTAAGTCACAAATTTACTTATGTTATGTAATAGTTGATGGTACTTGTGAGATTGTATATTTATCTATGTTATGTAATAACAGATGATACCTGTGAGATTGCAAACTTACCTGTGTTATGATATAGAAGATAGTACCAGTGAGGCATTGAGTTGAAAACCTTAAAATGCGCTCCATAATTTATGCACTTCATTCATTTTATCTTATCATGATTCTACTGAGATTTGTTGCATAGGATTTTGTGTTTATCCAAACCTCTGCACCAATTTCCTCTTTTATGTTTCCCCTTTCCATATCCATTGCAACGACAAAGTTAAGCTACATTCAATGTGTGTCGGCCACCAAACATGAAAATTTATTCTTGGGAATGATATGTTTTTTATGAGCATACTGAATATGCCTTTGAGAAAGGTAATTGAACCAAAATCTAAAGCATTTCACATTTATCTCTTGATCTGCACTGATTTATCTTTAAGAGAGACTAAGTTGTCCTAGGCACTAACATCTCCTCAACCCGAGGGTTGCCTCTAGGAGCTACAACATCTTCTGGAGTCGTTGCCGAGGAACGAACCATAATATTTTTTCCCTGGGTACGACATTTTTACATTCGTTCTGTCAGGTGAGCGAAGGAAGTGTGGGTTTAAGATCTCTCACCTTGGTGACTCCACTGTTTAAATCTTTTTTTTATTGTCCTAGATTTCATAAGCCCTTATACTCGCTCTAACACTTCTCGATAGAAAACTCTCCCTGTATTTGACCCTGAGATCTCTCACCTAAATGGGTTTTCAAAATGGCTCTTCCTGCATTCTTGGCCAAAATATTTTCCCCATTAGTTTTTTATTTTGTTGTTGATTACCCTCATCATGTTCCTCCATTTCAAGAATGGTATGCCTATTTTCCTAGATTCAATGGAAGCGTAGATGGAAGCCTGGCCCAACACCTTAAGGACTTTCATGAATGCATGGAGCAATAGGGTATTGTTCATGAAGATTTGAAAATGAAATTGTTCATGTATTCTTTAGATAAAGAAGCTAGGATTTGGTACAAAATCCTACCTCGTGGCAAATTATCTTCTCTGAACAACTTTCACATAGCATATAATGATTTTTTCAAAGGATTATATCCACCAGCTTCTCGATTTTAAGATTGTTGTGAATATTTTAATGTTGAAAATATTTCCAAGACTAATGATGTTGTTGAAGATATTTGTGAGGCTCAACTCTAAGAAAACATATACTTGCACCAAGAAGCACTGCCAAACAATCAAGAAAATGATGAAGGAGACATTGTTATGTTGCAAATAAACCCTCATAAATCATGTTTTATTGAACTTTATGGTTCTCCTTTATATGGTTTATACGACTCAGATGGAGAGCTAGGTGTTGCAGAACCAAAACAGTCCCAGCATGGGAAGTTGCACAAAAAGAGGAAGCTAACAATGGGGTTAGAAAAGAGGCTCTAGTTTATGATTTACATCCTTCAGATGGAGATCAAGGTATTAACATAGGCCAAAGACAACCACAAGAAGAAAATGATTCCCAGCAAATAAAGACAACTTCTTCTTCTGAGTATATATCAATGGTTGCCGATTTGTTTTACTTGCCCATGTTTATACTTACCTCTGTTTTTGAAGTTCAAGGAGATGGTAATGAAGTTGGTGAATATTCTCTAATTTATGATTCATATGATTCAAAGGAGGATGAGATTGTTGCATATTTTCAAAGGGATTTACTTAGAATAAAGTGGAGAGAATATTACCAACAACACCTTTTTCAATGAGATCCAAAAGTTGAAGAGCCAAGCATTATCAATGATTGTCATTTGTAGAAGGATTCCTCTCGGGAAATTGTTCAAGAAAGGGATGCAGCTGTAAATTTTTCTCATAAACTCTATGATCCATTAGCTAACTATATGGCATCTTTGTTTGGTCAACACCATGTCTCAATTATGGGGTATGTATTAAATTTTTTACTTGAAAATTTCACATGGTGCGTGCCTATTTTAATTGTTGACTTTCAAGAGAACAATGGCATAAGGTCCAATACTCAGATGTTGGGTTGGTATCGTTGGAAGGTTGACTTCACTTGGGTGAATTGAGCCATGTACATAAGTAGGAGTTATACATAAATAATCTCACTATGTGAGTATTTAATTTCCAGCTTTTAGAAGTT
This sequence comes from Pinus tabuliformis, assembly GCA_031772625.1. NCBI lineage: Eukaryota > Viridiplantae > Streptophyta > Pinopsida > Pinales > Pinaceae > Pinus > Pinus tabuliformis. The sequence goes on along the minus strand of CM062805.1, from coordinate 1,342,501,786 downwards.
GTAGTTTTGTATTTTAGTATTATGAGGAGAGGACTCCCAAAAAATAAAGTTCCAGGGAGATTTTTTGGTATTATAGGTTCAATATATTTTTGACTCCATGCCCAATGGTGAAGGCTACTAGTCTATAGGTTCTCACACCTTGACAACAAGGTATTGTCCCCAATAGGAGTCGATTTTGTTATTTTTCATACCACCTGGTATTTGTGTCAAATGGTATTATTTTTGTCCTTGGTACAGAGAAGAACAAGTGCAATCCTAGTTGACTAAATGGAAAGCCAAAAAGGAGAGCTGAAGTTCAGAGGCCGAAATAAAAAGGGAGAGTTGAAGTTCGAAGGTCGAGATCTAGAAGGGAGATGAAAAGGGAAGAGCCGCAATTTGGAGGCTGATTTTTGGAACGATGGATTTTGAAGAGAGCTAGGAATATTGGGACCCGATATCAAAGGGCTAGAGCAAGTGCCATTTCAAAACTCAATATCGCAAGGCTGGACCTCAGAGAAAAGTGATATTAGAACCTCAAAGTTTCGTAACTCCTTAAAAATTGTAATTCCTTTGAAAGATACGAAATTACAAAGAAAGGGAAATACAAAGGAAATCATCGCAAAAACAAGGACCCCAAGGACCTTTTCTCTCTCCTCAAGACATGACACATGGTAGGAGGTAATTGGCCCTCAGGAGTTGACAAGGAAGATGAAGTCCATATGACGTGGCAATATGGAGGACACGTGGCAGTCCGTTTCAGTGTTTTTAGGTGGCCTAGAGGGGAAAATATGTGTGACACATATCACCACTCAGGAAGGTGTCACGTGGAGATGATGACCTCAACATGACATCATCTTAGAGGTCGGAATTTCAGAGGGAAGTGATTTCAGAATTCCTATGTATTTGCAAATCAAAAAAATTCTGATGAAAGGGGGTTCTAATGTATGATTGGCACATGGTCATGGGAACCTAAAAGAACCTAGGGCATACAGTAGGCCTCAGCATCTAGTGTTGTAAAGCCACCATGTGGAGAGTATTTCAGAGGTCTGTTTATTGGAGGTAGGAGGCATAGTAACTTCGTTCTATTTTCATTTCAAATAAGTTAGAAATAGGGAGCTACCAATGTTGAAGGATGTATGATTGTAGAAGAGCCAAAGGACCAAGTGCTTAGAGAGGGTTGAGCACCTAAACGGTATAAAGAACATCAGAGGAAGGAAACATCATAACTTTGTTCCAATTTCAATTTGAAAAAACTTCCAATGAAAGGAGCTCTGATGTGTTGGTGGCGCTTGGTCATGGAAACCCGAATAACCAAGGGCATAAAGCGATTACAAAGGGAAATATGCCCCAACAGGATCTCGAAGGCTTTAGCACCCAAGTGCCATGCCTTCGGTCATAGCATCTGGTCCCATGGAGGAGAAACGGGAAGAGGGGCTAAGCAATAAGGAGCTAAAGGCCAATCGGTACTTCATTCTTTGAGTAAAGTTATGATACACAGGGCTCTGAGATATCAAATGCATTACTGTCTGAAAGCCTTCAGTCATAGCACATGGTACTATGGTAGATAAACAAAAAGGGGGCTAAGCAAGAAGAAGCTAGGGGCATTGGAATTATATGATTTCATAACATCTCTTTTTATAAGAGTTACGATATATTGTGCCATGAAACTATATACAGAGAGTATGGAGGATGAGTGAGTCGACAACTATCGATTTTTTTCAGTGATCATTTAGTGCAGATCACCTCCAGCACCACCACAAAAAATCACAGCCTGTTGTAGAAAGAGGGAATTCAAGCAGTTCGAGGAAGAAAGAAACAGGAGAAGTGGCAGATAACCATGGTAGGAATATCATGACAGAGGTGTGACCAGATCATCAGCCCACCACTAATCTAGATAATGGAGCTTGATTCCACCTTAGGAGATTAGAGGAATCGGCATCAGATACATTTTGTTGTGTCAATTATGACACTTCATGCTTTTCATGTTTTGTTAATTCCACATTTTCAAGAAAATAATCAAGTCTTTTAGGTAATCATTAGGACATTTGCATGGTCAGACACCTAGTAGTTCATACACTTATAGCATTTTGAGATATTTTGTAACTATGGTTTGAGCCCTCTCTCCCTATAAAAGGGAAGAGGAACTCAATAGTAAAGGTTCCCAAATTTTGTTTTCAGAGGTTCCAAATTTTGTGTTCAAGGGTTTTGAATTATGTTTTCAGATGAGGTTCCAAGTTTAGTTTTATTTTCTTGTTCCAGATGTTGTATTTGTTTTGTAGATTTCACAAGTTTAGGCTTGTAGCAGGTATTTCATTTTTGAAGATTAATGATGAAAGTTTCTGGTGATTCCAAGCATTGGGATATGTAGTATGTGTTCCACCTCTGTATATCATTTTATATGTGTATTTTCTTCTCCATAAATTGTGTAATTGTAGCTGTTGGATTCACTCTTAAGTAACATATTTACATATGTTATGTAATAGTTGATGGTACCTGTGAGATTGTAGATTTATCCATGTTATGTAATAACAAATGGTACCTATGAGATTGCAGATTTACCTATATTATGATATAAAAAATAGTACATGTGAGACATTGAATTGAAAACCTAAAATGTGCTCCATAATTTTTACACTTCATTCTGTTTATGTTGTCATGATTCTACCAGGATTTGTTGCATAAGATTTTGTGTTTATCCATCCCTCTAGACTAGGTTCCTCTCTTATGTTTCTCCTTTTCATCTCCACTGCAACAACAAAGTTAAGCTACATTCATTGTGTGTCTGCCACCAGACCTGGACATTTATTCTTTGGAATGATATGTTATTTATGAGCGTAATAAATCTGCCTCTGAGAAGGTAACTAAACAAAAATCTAAACGATTTCACATTTATCTTGTGAGTTTCATTGATTTATCTTCAAAAGAGAATAAGATGTCCTAATAATTGACCTCTCCTAAACTCGGGGGTTGTCCCTAAGAGCTACAATATAACCACTAATTCCCTAAATCTTAAATGTGAACCATATTTTTCCCATTGGTCTTCTTCTCAATTATTTTCTCTTGAGACATGACAAAATTTTAATGGAGAAAAAGGAAGTTACTTCTTGTTTTCAACAATCCATAATTGAAATCAAAGGATAATCTCTTGGCTCTAAATTGTGAGGCATGCGGTTAATAATATTTTTGGAATCAATTGCACACCAATGTCTTTTTACATTATGAGTCCTTACCACAAAACATAAGCTTTTGCTTTACTATTAGAAACAATATTAAGTCTTTAAACATAATAAGCTTCAATTGTCTCTTTGGAATCCATGATGACACCCCAACACCTACCACCTCAACAACTAATGACCTTATTATTAATTAACACATTGCAAAATTAAATGTATAAATAATTTATTATAAGTATGAATTGAATTGTTCCTTATTCTTTTATTTCATCTAATTTATATATTTAGAACAATTGAAATTTAAAAATATGTTCAATTGTGTTGGCATGATAAGGATACACACCTCAGAAAGAATACGGCAGATAATTGAACTTTAAAAATATACAACTAAATCACAACATCAAAATTACATAATTAAAATATCACCCCATTTACAAAACATAATAAATTCGTCATTATAATTTACATTGAAATTCTCAAGTGCAATATACATCTTATGATACTTTATGATTTTACATTTCCAATATATCAACTAAATCTCTACACTCATAGATATATAAATTCATAATTTTAATTATTATGATGGAAATTTAATTATCTTTTAAAATATGATAAAATAATATAAAATGTAATAACATTTAATTTAATAGTCTAAATATTTTATTAAATAATTTTTTTAAATAAAAAATTGAAAATTGATATTTCCATTTAATAAATAAAATTATAAATAATAATATTGAAAAAACTATTTTTTAAAAATATAAAAAAATATATTACATTAAAATAAAAAAATTTATCAATTAAAAATATAATATTTAAAAAAAAATGGTTTTAATCAAATTTTCGGAGTGCATAAGTCGAAGTAAGAAAGGATCATGAAAATAATACTTCGTTAGTATTGCAGGTTTCTTTCATTAGTCAAAAAAAGGTGGCGATATTCCTTTTATGGCAATATGCTAAAACAAAATGTCATCGATTTTATAATTTTATTTTTAAAAGTACAAATGAAAATAGTAAAATTAAGTACTTAAAATGTAATAGTATGTAAAAAAGGTATACATCACTTTGTAACAAAGAGTACAAAAAGGAATGATTAATTATGCTTCATTATATATTTGTATATATTTAATTATTAGAATTTTATTAGGTTGTTGAATGTAGTTTGGCTTTATAATTGAAAATAGTTGTTGTAAAGACTCAGGTTTGAATGGTTTGGGGTGTTTTTATTGCAAGATTATTTTAATAGTTATTGATGGGGCTGAATAGATATAATGACATAAATAGATATAATAAGGGTTGATGATTAAATGAGTCAATTATGGGCGTACGCATTTTGACATGATGACTAAAAGAGTTAATTTTGGTCATGCTTGCACTTTGGCAAGGCATATTGTAGATTGGTCAAGCATCTTTGCACAAAGATTGGGCACATTGCATACTTTAACAACTCACTCATTGGTTGAATGCACTAGGAGAAGCTTAGTGAAGAGGATTTAGTGAGGGAAGGCATTTAAGAAGGTTATTGTAGATAACCTTGTTCATAGCATGCATTATGCATGACAATCAAAGTGGAAAAGAGAAAGTTGATTGGTTTTATAGAAGACTTGGGAACACTTATTGGATGCACCTTGTTGAACACATGTTGTTGGGAACATATTTGTTGGGTGCACCATTGGATGTTGGGCATACCATGGGGCATTTGAAAGTTTATGAATGGGTCATGAAGGGCATGTAGCACATTGCACATTGGCATGAACATTGATGGACAAGTCAAGAAGGGTACAAAGGCATGACTGAGCACAATTAAAGTTGGATGACTAGGCAATTGGGTCCATGTGAACTTAAAGAGGCGTGTAAGATTCCTAAGAAGAAGGCAAATGTAAGGAAAGTTCACTATAAAACAGGGACACCTAAAAAGTTCTAAGGCATTCAAGAAGATAATCCATTTACACATGAGTGCAACATGTTCTATGATTGTGATAAGTTCAAGGTTGGCACAATAGGACAAATTTGGTTCTACTTAAGTGAAAACAAGAAAAAGATGAGACCTACAAGAGGTAGACCTAGAATTTATTCAAGGGTTCAATTGATAATTCTTATGGGTAGTTGTGCCTTGTGTAATTGTAGTTTGTAAAAGAGTTATAAGCAGTTTCCCTAGATCCTTTATTATATATTATAACATTCTTCATATATATATAAAGTTAAGGCATCCACCTTAGGTACCACTGTGTGCATTGTGGTTGCTTTACTTGAATGAATGTTATGTTCCTTGCTTTTCTTTGTGTTGGCTAAGTATCGAAACATTGGGTAAGTATTGTTAATATGTTTTGACAACCACAATTGGATGTGTGCTTGTTATTGAATAATATCAGTTGAGTAGGACTTAATTGCATTTGACAAATTCTAACTTAAGGAAAAGTTACAATGGGCATACCTTAAGTGAAGAGGCATAGTTTGGTTGTAATAGGCATAAGTTGACCACGCCTATATGGCTGAGGTAAGGTAGTGTCACAGAACCTCAAGTGTCAAAACAAACTTGCGGGAGCCCTAAGTTTGCAAATAAAAAATCGGCCAAATTGTTAGGTTCATGATAATGACCCTTTTTCATCTTGTCACATTACATGTTGTTACTTGTTTTGGTTGCTCTAGTGATATATTAGTTCCAGTGATGGTTGGAATTTGCAATGTGTGAATGGGATGTTGAGTGTGTTTGAAAATTAACAGGATGTCCAACCTACAAACTGTGCATGTGGCCCATTAAATGTGTGTAACCTATAAAACTTGTCAACTATAAATTTTCTTCACTAAATACAATTGAGGTTTTGAGGCACTTTCCCTCAACCTCTCATTAGTGATGGTGTAAGGCTACCAAGGAAACTATACCTTGGCCCTTGGAATGGTAATTGTTTTCCTTAATGTCGGGGGTATATGGGTTGGCCTGATTGGATAATACCAACATGAGGGATAAGCAACTAATGGCATGCTCGAGGTTGTGCTTCAAATACCTATGGTTGTGCTTCAAATACCTATGGCTTCACTCGAATTAGCATAAGTGATCTAGGTGTGGTGGAAATGAACATAGTTCCTAGCCTTAGTGACAACAATAGCTCCACCTTGATGTTGAATTAGTGGGATTAATTATTTGGGAGTTATGTGTTTAATATTGTAAGTTAACTACAACACACTTGTTGCATTATATTTATAAGAAGCTCACCCCCCAAAAAGGCTAGTGAGAAGTTGACAACAAAACACTTGTTGCATCATGCTAAGAACAAGCTCACCCTTCTAAAAAGTTAGTGAGAACCTGATGTTGACCTAATACTAGTTGTGCCAATTATGTCGGCATAAAAACCCACAGTGCCAAACTCATGGCAAAAGGCACTTCCAAAAAATCCAACTTAGGGAAAATAATCCCCTTTTTAATATATGTTTAAAACCAAGCGGAAGGAGCCATAAGGGTATAGTCCAAACCCTTTTATTACAACCACCAAATCCAAGCCCTATTTGTAATAATAGCCACTAGAGCCTAAGATCCACATACATCAGATATAGGTATGGCCCACATTATTAGCTCGTGGTGCTTAAGCTTTCCTCCCACTTCATCCCATGTGACTGAGTCTCGTGACCTGGTCCTGCCATTTTAACTCTGGCACACAACTCTTAATCCACCCTAGACATGTTTCATGACCTTGCGTCATCCTGGCCCATCCAATGGTGCACGAACTTGAATTCTCTAGGAGATGGACTCTGAGGAAACAAGAATTATTCTTGTTAATTGTTGTTTCCCCGATATCCATTAATTATCATCCTCAACCTTTTTAATTAAGGCATGCAAGTTCCTTTTTCCTTTAAGAGGAGTCAACGGCTTTATGTTCCCACTTTACTCCACTGGTTCCAGGTACCTAGCTTCTATGTCACCCTGGCGCTTTCTATGGTGCACACTTTTTGAACCTCCCCAGGAGACAAAACTTGGGGAATGGGAATATTTCCCATCATCAATAGAGTCTGGCCTTCGTTAAATAATGGCCCCAACCTTTAACCCCTTCTACCATGTTAGGATTTAGAAGTCCCTGTGGGTCCATGTTCATTGTGTTATCCAATAGAATGGTTCTAAATCATCCTTGTGCTTTACACATCGGTTTACTTCCACGTCTTCCCAACGCCTAATCATCCTAGTGCTCCTTTGTATACTTCCCCTTTTTTCTTCAATGGAATACCTCCCAAGAAATGTCACCCCAGTGCCATATCTTAACAATATTTTTCTGACAGAACCTTGATTTATGTTTCCCCAGCTTCTGTCAATTGAATTACTCCCAACAACCTTAAAAAAACTAAGTCTCTTAACAAGATTTTTCTGACAGAAACTTGAGTTATGTATCCCTGACTTCTGTAAATTGAAGTACTCCCAATAACCTTAAAAAAACTAGGTCTTCATCTCTTTCCTTCGTTATATTCTTTCCCACTATTGCACTGCTCCTACACAAGAATTGCTCCAGACTTCCACGCACTCATCTCTATGGCTTCCTTTTGGCCCTCTATAGCCTCCACGCTTCCTCTACACTATTTTGGCTTCATTCAAGGAATAATTATATTCTTCACGACATTTGTGATATTTCTATACTCTTGCAAGTTTCTTCCATGTTCAAATCCCTCTTGAGCTTAATTTCGTTTAATCTTCATCACATATGAATAACAATGATTACAAGAAGACATTTATAGTAATGTACAAAGGCTCAGTTTCGTACATTTAACGCTCAAAGTAGAGTGCTTCCTCTATTAATTAATATATATACACATAATTTACAGAAGGCCCTCATCTGGCCAAATTTACGTTGTATTGGTCCTTATTGGCCTCGTGACCACACTCATCCTTTAATCCTTTTGACTCTCTCTCGTCCTTGTGATCACTTCTCTCTAATGCCTTTTTTCTTACAAATATACAAAATGATCCTGAACTAGAATTAGTTAAAATCCATAATTCACTCAATTGATAAACTCTTAAGAATCCTCTAAATCCACAAAAGCTTCTCAAGAAATATAATGTGTCCCAAAATATCTCTAACGCACTTGACCTTCTGAGACTTCTTCTTAGAAGAAGATCTCATTCCATACCAATTACATCAATATTACAATCTTCCTAGAAACATAGAAAATTACAAATAATTAACAATTAGGGAACCAACTCCCTTAGAAAATCAAAGACCCCTAGGTCTTATTTGGATGTTCTTCCATCATACTCCCAAAGTGAAAAAAATTCATGGTCTCCTAACCATGTGCTTCCATAGGCTAAATGAAATCCTCCTAGATCCCATATTTTATGTTGTAGTTGTTTTTCTACCTTACTACAATATGCTCTTTCCTTGTCATCTTGTTGTATTGTCTGTTGCACATTCTCCTTTCTAGGATCCCATTTCTTGTTTTTTTCCTACTCATAATCATGTTGATGCAATCCTTTTCAATCCATAGCTACTTGTTGCTAAATATGCTTTCCATTCTATGGGAACTCCATTTGATTGCCTCCTTTATCAATATCCATGCTCCTTCAAGTCCACTTTCAAGCTTTGTCTTCTGTTGTATACCTCATTTCTACTAGTTATTTATTGTTTACTTCCACGAGATATTTGTATGGCTACTGTCATTTTCAGCTCTTTATACCTTTTCTCATTCTCGACAAAACCATGCATCCAATGCTACATACTCTCGAGCTGCAAATTCAAGTTGTTTTCCTACTCCGACAAATTCACATTTTGAATCTTTCTAAAATGATATATTTTCCATAAACAATCTATACCTTTATACAAGGTTTCCTCCATGGTTCTGCTCCATTCACCTTTTGTTTTCATTTCTATCTGAGCAAGTTCCATGCTCGCTCCTTTGTAGTCCTACATGACCTCTTTCGAAGTTTCTTGTATTTCATCAACTAAAGCATCTCCAAGCCATCTCATCGTTCCCTACACATCCTCATCCTCTTGAAAATTTCCATTATTTGTGCCCATTATATATGCATATCTTACCAATTCTATCTTCTCCAATAAAATGAAAAAATTATGAATTTTTTCTTTCATACATTCTTCACTACTTGCAGACATAAACCACTCATTATTTTCAAAAACATGAGACTTTGGGGTCCCTTTAGGTGCTTCCATAATCCTTTCCTTATGCAACACTAGAACCTTCAAGTCATTCGTCAGATCTCCATCTGTTTCTTCCACTGTAACAACTTATTTCTCAACATTGTTAATATCTATAAACATATGTCCAAAAACATCATCAATCCCAGACACCTCATCATAGAATAGAAGCTTCTCTATTTCGGGAATCTCATCCAAAAAGAAAAAAAATTCTACTTTATACTTTTCTTCCATAACTGCATTTACTCATTGTATATAGTCTCCACAATGGCCTTTATGGGACAATTATGTCTTCCTTCCTCTTCCAAGAGAATTTAAATTTTATTCTCTTACCATTTGTATAACATTATTCAGTGACTATTAGTCATCCATGAATTGAACAAAGTTAATGTTTAATCCATCATCTACAACAATTCTTGCATCCACATACCAATTATCAAATTTAAAATCAATAGGACCTTTAGCCTCAATAAATGATTCTTCCATCATGTGTTAATCCTCCAAACAATCTATGAGACTCTCAAAAGGTCTCTTCTTAGCATCTTCATCACTTTCATCCTCTCCAAGGATCGATCCCTTCTTTGGTTCATAGTAGTAAAGTTCCACCTCACACTCAGTTGCTTTGAGTTCTTTCTTCAATCTGGCACACATCCTCTATCTCAAATTCACTTGCAATGAATTCCATCTCACCTTTTTCTTGTTCATTATCTAGCCATATCCATGGTCTCGTAACAACTGCTTTATATTACTAATTTTTTATTTCAACTCATCTAATTCCCTTTTAAAATCCCCATCTATTACATACCTCATGCCAATTGTTTTGGCACTCTGATTATGACCTCTCTTTGAACTCATGGTATGATTATAAGTAGTCATCCTTGCTCTTTTTTTCTTCTGTTAACTCCCCTTGTCCACTTCTGAGTTGTAGTATGCCTCTCATATCTCTGTAAAAAGCCTCTCACTTCTCACCAGTACCAAATAGACCTCTTGGTATCTCCCTTCCACTAGTTCTCTACACTAGAACCTAACCAACTCTACTCTTTAGCTTCCAAATTTGTCATGCTTCTACACTTCAACTTCTTTCCTCTTCACTTCCTCTTTTGAGAACTCATGTTTTCCTCATCTCAACATTTTTTTCTATTGCCAGGGTTCTATCATAATTTCCTCTTCCTTTATTTCTTCAGCTACTATAATCGTTGTTTTCGACTTCCTCTCTCTACTATCTACAAACATAAATACTTTATTACCAGAGTTAACATAAAACATCATACTTCACCTATAATATTTGTGCCAATATTTCCTTTGATTCACTCTCTTGAATCTACTTTGTACAAATCATTCTTTTGTTGATTCTACAATTTCTTAATATCCTTTAAATCATAATATTCTTCCTCTATCTCATTTAGATCCTTCAAATCTAATTTTGCAACAATGTTTCTCCAAGAGATTTATGTCCTATGATCTTTGTATCATTTTATTCCTTCACTTCTTCTCCAAGCAACTTAACCTCTTTATTTTGAGGTTCACATAGACATTATAGCTTTGATACCATATGATCTTGACCTAATACTGGTTGTGCCAATTATGTTAGCCTAAAAACCCACAGTGCCAAACTCAAGACAAAAGGTGCTTCCAAAAACTCCAACTTAGGGAAATTAATTACTTTTTTAATATTCTTTTAAAACCAAGTGGGAGGATCCATAAGGGTATAGTCATGGCTTCCAAATCACCCAGGAGATTTCCATGTTGAACGCTTTTTGAACCTCCCTGGGAGACAGTACCTGAGAAACGAGAATATTTTCCATAATTAACATATTTTTGCCTCCATTAAATAATATCCCCAACCTTGGACCTCTCCTATTATGTTAACCTTCTGGGAGGAGTCAAATTCCTCGTGACCCACTTATCGGTTGTGTGTCCAATAACTAAACTTTGTGTCACCCCAACATTTGACACATTGGTTGTCTTCCATGTTATCTCGCTCTTTTAATTAATGTGCAAATGCGTGTGCTTTCGAGAGGTTTCAGCACTCCTCGTGGGCCCTTTCTCATCATGTTATCAGATATAATGGTTCCAAATCATCCCGACACTTTACACGTCATTTTACTGTCATGTCTATCTAGTGCCTAATCATCCCAACGCTCCTTTGTATGCTTCTCCTTTGTTCTTCTGGGGAAGAACTCTAGCCACATGTCAACCCAACGTTGTCTCTTAACGAGATTTTTTTGACAGAACCTTGAATTTTGTTTCCTCGACTTATGTCAATTGACGTACTCCCGACAACCTTAAAAAAAAAAAGTCTTCCTCTCTTTCCTTCATTACATTGTTGGCCACTATTGCACCGCTCCTACACAAGAATTGCTTCATACTTACACGAACTCCTCTCTATGGCTTCCTTTCAGCCCTCTATAGCCTCCATGCTTCCTCTACACTACTTCAGCTTCATTCAAGGAAGAATTATATTCTTCACAGTATCTACAATCTTTGTATACTCTCGCAAATTCATTTCGTGTTCAAATCCAACCTGAGTTTAATTGTGTTCAATATGCATCACATATGACTAAAAATTATTACAGGAAGACATTCAAAGTATTGTATAGAGGCTCAATTTCTCACATTTAATTTCAAAGCAGATTGCTTCCTCTGTTAATTTTTATATATACACATAATTTACAGAAGGCCCTCCTTTGGAAAAATTTACATTATATTGGCCCTTATTGGCCTCATTACCACACTCGAATTCTAATCCTCTCAAATCTCTCTCCACTCTATGATCGCTTCTCTCTAATTCATTTTTGCTTACAAATATACAAAAGGATCTTGAATTGTTGGTTTGATGGGGCCTAACCCAGGTTCAGCTTTATCTGTGCCAACCAACAAAACCCTAATTGTTGGCCCTTCTAGAAACAACCTGTGTAGTGTTGGTTGCAGTCTCACCCGAAGAAGTATTGCGGGACAACAGAACCAATTTTTTGTATCCAGAGGCCTATGTGATGGGTTCTTGCAGTCCTTATGGATTATATCTACCTTTGCACACATATAACCCTTTCGAATGTATAATTACTAATTCTCTTTAAACAACTTCCAGATCTTTGCGAAGGTTCCTAATTATACTTATCATGCATAACTATTATAGATATACTAGTTTTGCGCAGTAAATAAGAATTAATTCGTATAAATCATAACACAGAGTGAAGATACATAAAATTACATAATTAATAAATAAGGCACAAATGCATCAAAATTGGCTCAAAATAGTTTTTATTAAGTATAATGGTTCAAGTACATACTTCTTTTCCCTGCGCACTCAGTTGCAGGGGCCCGCGCACTTAGCTTGCGGACTTACCAAGGTCTCCACGCACTCAGCTACAGGAGCCTTCCCCTCTCGTCGAAGTATAGGAAACATAAATTTCATGCCTTAGCACCTGGCCCTTACAATGATTCTTTTCAAAAAGTTACTTCTTTAGACTCACTATGACTCATCTATATATATAATTTTGCTTACAATACCATGGTCCATGGACCATGGGCGGGTCTCAAAAACTTCCTATTATCTACCCACCTAACGGATTAAAGCCCCTTTGACTCTTACTAGCTCCGTGCTCCGCTTCCACATTTCGCAGAGACTCTACACTTTATACAAAAATATATTAATTTATACTCAAAATTTGACCTCGAGGACCCTATCCCAATATGAACTATAATTAGTCCAAATCCATAATTCAATCAACTAATAAACTCGTAAGAATCCTCTAAATCTACAAAATCTTCTCAAGAAATCTAACCTATCCCAAAATATCTCTAACTCACTCAACCTCCTTAGACTTCTTCTTAAAAGAAGATCTCATTGCATACCAATTACATTAATATTACAATCTTTTTAAAAACTTAGAAAAATTCAAATAATTAACAATTAGGAAACCAACTCCCTTAGTAAATGAAAGACTCCTAAGCCTTAGTCAAAGGTATTTGACTTGGAGGTTGGATGCTCCTATATTAGAACCTTAAATAACAAGTGGACCTAACAGTTAAGCATGTATGTTTTCTCCTTGGAGGTCACAAGTGAAAATGTGGAGAGGGAAGGGTATGTAAATCCTCATAAGTAATCACATTGTTGCATGAACAGTCTCTTGTCCCACAAACAAGGAGGTCTCAAATGTCAATATTATTGACTTCTAGCTAGGATTTGACCTTAAAATTAGATTATTATAATTATAATTGAGCATTTCATTGTCCCTTTAATAATGGTGTGTAAAACTATAATTTGATTTAATTTAATATAATATTTATGAATGGGTACACTTCATTAAATGGAACTAAGAATTAAGACACCAAATAAAAATGGAATGTTTATCAAAACTCCAAAAATATAAAATATAAAAGTATATATACAAAGACTTGGATTGAGAAATATGAGGGTAGTGATACAAAAAATTCACAATTAACCTAACCAAATGCTTATGTAGGAAGATGAAAAAAAGTAATATCTCCTAACATTTGAAGTTGAGCAAAAAGTGTCTAATACATGGTACTAAACGTGTATTTTAAGCAGAAATTCAAATATAAAATGTAGAAGAGGTCTAATGTTAAATGATTCTTTCAAACTCATGAAGGAACCATGTCTGTCTTATTTAATTGAAGTATGGGGAAATAAGGAAATTTTTTCAAATGTGGTAAGGGGATTGTTCTCGGTCTTGAAGGAAATCAAAAGTTAATTTTTTGCATGGGGTATAGGAAACACCACCAATAACTGACCATATGTACTAGCATTGTTACAGGGATCAATTCTTCACGGGAATAAAGGGGTCAAGCATCTCATTATCGTCATAATCTATTATATGTGATGTTAATCATCTCTAAAGACATCCATTTGGGAAGGATTATCCACAAATATCAGGGTCTAGTGAAAAATGATGAATCCAATGAATTCTTTTAGTTGTTGAGGTACTTAACATATTAATATTAGTTGAAGAGGAACTTGTAATTATAAATGTGTGGGATGTTAGAGATTTTTTGGGGTCTAAAATAGAGACATGAAATGAAAGAGAAATGTATTCCCTAATAATTTAGATAATATTTGACATATTTATGCCAAACCCTACTTAATCCACCGAGTGGTATTTATTGGAGCTTGAAGTGATCTTTGGAATCCTCTTGTTTTCCATGTTTTTTTCTTATTCATGTACATTAGGTACATATTAATAGTCATGCTCTCAAAGGGAAAAGACTAATTTCTACGAGGAGGATAGGATGGGGTGTATTGTCTTTTATTTTGAGATTATAAGTTATAAAACACTTTGGGATTTTCTCTTATATAGAAAAACATCAAATGAAAGAGAAATTTTAGTACATGGAAATTTAAAGAAGCATTTTAAAACTATTAATGGGATCCAATCAACACTAAGGTAGAAAGATGATGGCAATAGGGTCTTGGAAACTTTTCTATTGCTCACACCTAGCTTTCCTATGAAAATCTAATTTTCAAGGTGTTAAACATGTCACTTCAAGCTAAATGGAATTAAACCTTGATGAAGAATATCACCTTGTTTGACCAACCAATCAAGGAAACTATATTACTTGATTTTGTAAGGTGAGAAACTATTCTCTTTCCCAACAAGCTAGACTCAAAATCCATTAAGGTTGGCTAAAATATAATTTCTTTGAAATGATTAATTAAGCATAGCCTAAATATTCTATGATTTTGAACATTTACAATCATCTTGTTCTGACCATTTTTTTGTAAAATATGGCAATGAATCACTAAAATTGAATATTTAAATTGTTTAGATTACATAGTCTAGGTGAATAGGGATTTTTTACTATGCTAAATAAAATTTTGCAGTATAAAAGGAAAAGGTAAGAATTTGCAATTCAGGACTTCTTCTATGGTCGGATTTTGCTAAGATTGCTAGAAAAAATCCAAATCATAGAACATTTAAAATATTTTATTTAATTAGCCTATATGCATTTTGACCATACAAAGGTGAAAGAGTAGAAGAGTTCACCCATACAAACTACTTATGATAAATTAGGCATAAGTGATATGAGTGCATAAGGAAATGATTCAAGTGCAGAGGAAAGATCTTGTAAAAAAGTGAGAAATAAACATAAGAAGTCACAAAGAAAATTTTGGTAAGGGTATAGGACAAAAAAATGATGAGCAAAACCCAATTACAATCAACTATGATGCATGTGAAATTGAGGTTTATCAAGCATAGTATAAGGTGATGACACCCAAGTAAATTAGGTAATTGGTTGGCTAAGGGAACTATGCTAAGGGAGAAATATCAGAGGGAAGAACATTTGTTGGAGAGAAGGTCTAAGGTTTTAAACCAAGAATTGAGAGGGTTCTGAAGACAAGGATTGAATTTTATCATTGAGGCATATTGTCATTATGATTTTATATACTGCATTTTGATTAATGAGAATTAGTAAACCATCTCATAAATATTTATGTTAATGAATGCCTATTTCAATTGATTTCCTCATTGCAATATGTGATGGTCTCTACTACATATTTTTTTTCATTCTATTGTGTTGATAATAGGGTTTGTAGAGTATATATGATTGACCCTAGGTAAAATAGAAGGAGCCCATTGTAAACATCATTGCACCATATTTACTTGTACATGGAAGAAATGCAATGTTCAACTCTTTCATCCCTATTAAAGTGGGTATTTGTGATGTGTTGATGTGGAGTATACTGTTGCATTCTCTCTTTTCACTCTCATCTTTCACTTCCCAAGGTGCATGGATGGGTTATGTATGTGCATTTTAAAGTAGTGGTTACATGTGTGGCTTTCCTATGCCAACAACTTCTTAATTTACACATATGCAAAAGATTAAGGAAATGGATACCTTACTGAACACCCCAAACTAGTGTTTTGGTTAAGGATCCATTTCCACAAGTACAAGGCCTCAATTTCTAGCCCCCATGTAGCTTTCCTAGGTCTATGTAATTAAAAAGGATCAAGGATGTGGTTACGTAGTTACTAATCAACTTTCTCTAGAGTTTTGACTAGTAATTCACATCCATAGTATGATGAGTCGATTTCCAATACCCACATAATTTACATAGGTTTATGAAATCTCCTTTTACACTATCAAATGTTGAAATCATATTGATAGATACAATATCTTGAATGTGAAAATTTTAAAAATAGAAAAGGTAGATTATTATCATTTAATAGAGTGGAAAAGCATAGGTCATTTTCTAATATTTGTATCCTCTAAGTTAAAGTTATTTCATTCTCTACTCTAAGGCTTGGTTGTAGGTAAGCAATATTTAAATGCAAAAATGCACATATTTTTCCCTCCATAGCATTTGAAGTAAAGTTTATTCTCATTTATTTTACCCTCTAAGTTAAAGACATTTTCTACATTAGCTTACAACTTGGACTATAAGTATATTTAAGAGCCAAAATTCTCATATAATACTCTAGATAGCCCTTCCCTTGGAAATGGAACTTATTTTCTCATTTAAGCTTGGACTATGGGTAAGGAATATGTAAGTTCCAACATAGACCTATAATATTACCTAACCCTTTCCTTTGGAAGTATAATTTATTTTCTCATTCAAACTTATATATACACCTCTAATACCTTGCATAGAAGTTTTCTTTGATGTAGAATTTATCTTCTCATGTTTTATATCTCCAAAATTTTAGTGTTTTTTTCTAACTAGTTTAGAGCTTGGTTTTTGGGTAAGTTTTATGGACCAAATACCCAGAATAACATAAAAATAGAAAGAATAAGTAATTTCATACCTTGAGAGAAATAAAAAGAGAATGAATAACAAGGGCACTTCAAGGGGGAACCTTGCTTACACCTTATATTTTACAAATAACTCTTTGATGATCTACAAAACTAGATCTCCTTGGTATTCATAGGAGCTAACGGGTACAACCACAAATGATGAGCTTAGCCAGCCCTACATGTTCCGAACAATAATATAATAATAGAAAGTGTTTCCCTCAATTCTATATTAAATTAGCATAGGTTTTGTATTAAGAGATCATCTTTCCAAGTGAATTTTTGTATTCTGTTTGGTGAGGTACTCAATAATTGTTCAATTTCATAGTTGCTTGATCCATGTTTTTGGGATTCTTTCATGTACTAGTATGATTTTTCCTCCTTCATTAAGCTATGGAAATACAATTTGAACTGGGATATTTTTACTGATTTACATAATTAATAATTAATCATGAAATAGGAAAACTAAATGTACATGTGAAAATATTGAGGAAACTCTAATCTGCAATCCATATTTTTAATCCTCTATGATAGTTTTGGGAACCATAGTACTTGGATGCTAATTTATTGTCTTTCTTTTGTTGCTTGAGAGATGTTTGCTTGTATGGTTGTAACCTAAAATCACCCAATCCAAAAATTCAAAGTGATATCACTACAATGTTGATATACTTATTGTTTCATCATGTTTTTTGCTATTGCCAAATTGTCTACAATAGTTGGAGAACCTCATTTTGGTGCTTGATGTGATTCTCCATTGCTTTGACCTTGGGTTTCCATCTAAAAGGTGATGTGATGGATGGAGGATGATTCCCATGGAGTTCCATTAATGGGGACATTTTGGATTAGGTGTGGAAGGAAGTTTTATACCACCATTATGTTAAACATAACCATTTGACACATTATGATTGTTTATCATATGCAAAGAAAAAGAGGTAACCTTTTATAAATTTATTCACAATCTCAATTTGTGCATAAGACTGGGGATGAAAAGAGGACATGTGATCTAATTGAGTACCCAAACAAGGAATAATCGAGTCCAAAAATTACCAGTGAAAATTGGATATCTATCACTCATAATAATCTTTGTGTTTTCATGTAGCTTTTGTTGGATATGTGTTATATTCTTTGCACGACTAGCCCCAAGTACTTTTACATTGTGTCGGGTGTAGATGGGGTATCCTGTCAGGGGTTTTGTAGGGGACAGTGCCCTAATTTTTTTTTCGATGGACCCAAGGATTGGGGTGGACCCACCCATGGTTTTTGATGCAGGAAAACCCACGTATACCCACAGTATACATATAAAATGCATAAATCTATTTTGTCCCAGGAATTTCAATGACCCTACCAAGTCAAATCTTCACTAATTAATGGTTTAAGGCCCCCTTTATTAAATCTCTATGGAATGATTTGTTATTAACCACAATCTGTCCCTTTATCCATCCTTTCTATCGGCGCTCTTTATACATCCACTCATCGGGACTCATTCACATCATTTTCATTAAACTTTTCGTTAATCTTAAGCCCGCACATATAACTGACCCCACTCTTTACACTTTGGTTATATTGGACTTAACCCATAAAACCATCTATCACGCTTTATTTCTATTATAAATCTTCTATAATAGAAATCACATAAAACATACGTAAAGTCACCTTTTCACCTTTTCCACAGTCTTTTCACATTACCCGAGGCTTCCCTTTATCGCATTGCAATCTCGCAAATCACACTAACATACTTTCCTCCTTCGCATCTGATATGCGATTAACACAACCGGATTCCAAATACAATACAACAGTGCCTATAACCTTCTCGGGTCCGCTCTTACATCGTACATCACATTACTTCTCGGCCCGCTCAACATCGCATGTCGCATATCGCAATGGCTTAGGGATAAGGTAAATCTCCCGTGGAATGTTGTGATGCGGGGTTTATCAATGATCTTCCACCGTTGATCCAATCACTCGATCCAATGGTCAGCAATGATTTCACATATCGCAAATCGAAATCACTTAAGGCCGGGGTTTACACACTCCCGAGATGTTGCGATGCGATAGTAATTACTTCGTTCTCTGTGACTTAATCTTGTCCAT
Organism: Pinus tabuliformis; assembly: GCA_031772625.1. NCBI lineage: Eukaryota > Viridiplantae > Streptophyta > Pinopsida > Pinales > Pinaceae > Pinus > Pinus tabuliformis. The sequence continues at coordinate 1,342,482,660 of CM062805.1, read as the reverse complement.
TGATCGTAAAGATCCTATGGCTACTGTGCATCGATACTTCATTTCTTCGCTCTTCTCTTCACTTGGGTTTTATGCCGTTTCTCCAATGTTTTCTGTGGTTTTCGAGTTTCTTCAATGGTTCTCGTTCTTCCATTGTTCTGTTGCGCGACTCCCTCCTGAGCTTAAATTCGCATGATTCTTAAGTCACGGTCACTCCTGAACTTTACTTTGATCTTTCAATCGGTTCAATGATCCATTCTGGTCCTCTGTGTCATTCTTCTTCTCTGTGTTTCGTCGAACTTCGCCTGCATACATATATTATGCAGAAACTCTAATTCACATGTAACTCATCATTCAATACTCGAATCACACATTTATACAATTTTGGAATTAATCTTTGTATATGTATATACAAACAAACATTTACACAATTTCTCCCTCATACATGATCTTCTAATGTCAGTGGCGTCTGTTTTACAATCTACCTGTAGGCTTACAATCAAACCTATCTAACCAACTAACCAGCGAACTATCTAACCTTCTAACCTCTGTCTTTGCCTTTTAGGCTTACATTTATACAAAAGGATTCTACAACCAATTCTTGTTTTAGATCCATATCCTTCTCAACAAAATCCTAAAATCTCTTCTTTATCTCTAAGGATCCTCTCTAATCCACAAAATCATGAACTAACTCCTAATCTAAGATTTACAATTAATTCTCAGTCTCTCAATCTCTCAACTATCCTAAATCTCTCATATTCTCCTACATTCGAGAATATTTACAAATATGCGTCACTATTATTAATTAAATCCTATTCTCATTAAGATCACTCGAAAGCCTAAATAATTACATTAATTCAACACTTAGGAAACCAACTTCCTTGAAACACAAGACCCGTTGTGTCTACTAAAATACAATGCTATTATTGAGTTGAATGCTCCTGCAGCAATTTTGCCCAGGGTATTTTGTAGATTTGGTCAAGGGAACTACAATCATGTTCTAATCCAGGGTTAATGGATTGGATGAATGCTTTGGCATATATATAATGTATTGTAACATGGAAAGGAATATATGAAAAATCAATATGGTTTTCCATATTTTGGGTATATATATATATATATATATATATATATATATATATATATATATAGCTCATTTGTAGGTAATTTATTCTATAGGATTAAAACCTTCATTTGGGATAAGAGAAATTTTGTTTTCAAGGGGATGCATTTGCGACTAATGGGTTTTTCTCGAGCCTGTGGTAGACTCTATTACAGTGGCAGATCTACGAGATCGATTCTTATGGTGAAAGGAGATGGTGAATAGTGGAAAGATAGAGATCAAGAAATTCAAAGGAAAGAGTTTTTAGTTATAGAATATCAATATGGAGGATTTTTTGGTGGATAAAGATCATTGGATCACATTGGATCAAGGTACTAAACCAACAAAAATGTCAACAAAGGACTAGACCAAGTTGGATCAAAAGGAAAAGAGCACAATACATTTGTGTCTTAGATTTAGTATTACTAAATGTTTCAAGAGAAGCTATAGTGAAAACTTTGTGAGAAAAGTTAGATAGTTTGTATCAGATTAGGTGTTATGTACAAAACTTAATAATTTTGTAATTTTAGATCAATTAGGCTAAAGGGCACGATCAGGAGATCATGCCATTTCACTAAAAGGCACCCGAGGCAATATATAAGCCAGGGGCCCTTCTATGTAACATCATCATTCAAGTATTAATAAAATATATATGTGTATTTATGTGAATTGATGAGTTGTTTGCTTTATCTAGTATCATAGCAAACGATCCTCAGTTGCTCTACTACTGCACAAGTCGAACTGCCACTTCACTGCCACCTTCAATCCACTGCTCTGTTGTTTTTCCTGTCATCGTCTGCATCCTTCGACAACCATTGTTTTCCCTTCCAGTTGCATCCCTTCCCAAACAACTCATTGTCCTTACACCAGTGTTTCAATGTGTCTACCATGTTGTTCGTCACCACCTTTCACCTTTTTCCAACTTCTCTGCTAAATCTGTTGATCCCTGTTCTCCACTTCACTTGCAAGTCGGACCCCCACCCCCTTTTGTATGTCTAATTGTCTGTTCACTCTCACCATGTGTTCCAACCCTCTACGACAACCACCCAACCGTAACATTGACACACCTATCGTACTATCTGACTGTTGTTTCCTCTTGTCATCGTTGACCAACGTTGCCTTCCATTTCTTCATGCCCAACCATCACCACTTGATTTTCGTGCCCCCACCATCTCACATTAATACAATTATAACTTATATAGTGTCAATTAATTTATATATATATATATATATATATATATATATATATATATATATATATATATATATATATATATATATATATATATATATATATAATTAATAATATAATTTAATTAAATAATTATCAAATATGGTATTTTATTTATTTACCAAAAAAAATATTAGGATCAAGTTAAGGATAAAGTTAAGCTAGATAATATTACACCACCTCATACCCGATCAATGTCTACATCAATGTTGATGGCTGATTTTAAGAAAAAATTGATAGATCTTGAGACTAAGGTCATCGGACATGCCGTAAAAATTGAGGAGCTCTAGAATACAACAAAGAGAATAGAAAACCAATTCAAGCATAATCATAACGAAATTAAAAAGGATCATGTGATCCTTTCAAATAAGGTGGATTGAAATCATAATGCAACATCAATAGCTCATGATCAAGCAATGGCAATGTTAACTTGTATTTGTGAAAGATTGAAAATTACACCTGATCAAATACCTTAGAATATCGAAGCTACTCAACATCCACATTCTTTGGATACATCAAACTCATCAGGCTCACATCAGGTCCTTGAGTCTCCAAAAGCATCTTCCATGCCCAATCAACAAAATAGAAACACAAATTTTCAAAATATGCAGCTCTGGAATCAACACTCAAATATGAAGCTCTTGAATTAATACCCCTTCATCACCCCACCAATTACTGCATATCAACGAAGAGAAAAAACTTGATCTCTCCAAATTTGACGGTAACAAGAAACACAGTGTTCCATGGTTCAATAAAGCAGAAGAATATTTCGATATTTACAGTATTGACATTGATGATGAAAAGATCAGGCATGCATCCATGCAAATGGAAGGTGAAGCATATAATCGGTATATGTGGTGGAATAAAATGACACACGCTGTCAGTTGGAAGAAATTCAAAAATGCATTCTTTAAGAGGTTCCAAGGTGTCAAAGAAGAAGAGTTCTTCACAGCAATCACCAAGTTGCAACAAAAAGGAGATGTGGATGAATACACTAGAGAATGGGAAACTCTAGCTACACGAGTACCTAGATTGTCACAGACTCATCTTATTCAATCATACATCACATGACTTAAACCACATCTCGAGGATGAGCTTAAGTTTCATGAAATCACTTCTATAGAAGAATCAAGATAGAAATCAAAAGCTACATAGAATAAGCTAGAAAGGATACAGTGCCAAAAAGTTGAAAGAGTATATTCGAGATGAAGATTTTACCAAACTGCTAATGCGAATAATACGAAATATGTTTCACCACATCTATGTGAAGGAGAAAAAACTAATTTGGAAATGCATAGAATGAAAGAGGGTAAGTGCAAATTTTTTGGTGAAAAATGGGATTCTAAACATAAATGTTCTAAGGGAAAAGAGACCAAGAACTTGTATACATGTGAAGCAACCAAGGATTTAGACAATGAAGAATCAAAAGTAGAAAAGTTGAAGATTCTCCACAATTTTCTCCAGAATCATATAATGAGAATATTCCACAAGTGTCATTATCAACCATGACAGGTATATATCAGCCCCAAACATTAAAGTTAAAAGGACATATAAAAAAAAACAATGTAATGGTTCTAATAGATACTGGCAGCACCCACAGATTTTTGGACTCAAAAATGGCGAAAAACCTCAACATTTTCACATATCCCATGCCCAACATGAAAGTGATAGTAGTTGATGGAAATAAAATTGAAATATTAGGTAAATTTCATAAAGTCAAATTACAGATTCATGACTACAATCTAGAATCTTTATTCTACATTGTACCATTAGGAGGAGTGGATGTGGTCCTAGGTATCCAATGGCTACAAACCCTATGCACTTACTCTACCAACCATCATTTTTTTTTATAAATTTTAGATGGGAGGGGTATAAATACAAGTTATTTGGGTTCATACCAGATGATGAAGTTGATTTAGAAGGGAGAACCGTCATATGTAGTGTAGTGTCATCAAATGGAGATGTTGGCTTCAAAATTGGTTAGCAAAGAAACCCCTGAAATTCAAAAATTTATCCAAAAACACAAAAAGGTGTTCCAAGATCTTCCTATGAAGATGTCACCTAAAAGAGAAATCAAGCACATAATCGAAGTCAAATCAGAGTCAAGCCCTATCAACATCAAGCCATATAGGTATCCACACTACCGAAAAACTAAAATCGAAAGCTTAGTCCAAGATATTTTAAAGTGTGGAATCATTACAAAAGGAAGAAGCCCATACGCTGCTCGAGTGGTTTTAGTCTGAAAGAAGGATGGGTCCTTTAAGCTGTGTGTAGATTATCAAGGGTTGAACAAGGTAACGATTAAGAATAAGTTTTGGGTCCCCTTTATAGATGAAATGCTAGATGAACTTCATGTATCCCAATACTTTTCAAAATTAGACTTGAAATTGGGATACTACCATATCAAAGTAAGGTGAGAGGACATAGTGAAGATGGATTTTCGAACACATGAGGGTCATTATGAATTTAAGGTAATGTCATCGGATTAACTAATGTTGAAACAACCTTCCAAGCCACCATGAATGAGGTATTTCATCTGTACCTAAGGAAGTTTATGTTAGTGTTCTTTGATGATATTCTAATCTATAGTAAAACATGGAAACAGAATCTACAACATCTGGAGCAAGTTCTTACTATATAAGAATAACATTAGTTCTACGCAAAGATGTCCAAATGAACCTTTGGAAAAGAATAGGTAGAATACCTCGAACACATAATATCCAAGGAAGGACTAAAATTAGATCCTAATAATATCAAAGCGATAAAAGAATGGTCCAGACAAATTAACATCTCCAAATTAAGGGGATTATTAGGGTTGATTGGATATTATTGAAGGTTTATTTGAAATTATGCTCATGTATCTACACCCCTAACAAATCCGTTGAAAAGGAACTCCTTTCAATGGGATGATAAGGTAGAAAAATGTTTTGAAGGATTAAAGAAAATCATGTCCAAGGCACTTGTATTAGCAACTCCAGATTTTTCAAAGCCTTTTGTAATTGAATGTGATGCTTCAGGTTTTAGCATAGGAGAAGTATTTATGTAGGATGGTCAACCAATAGTGTTTGAAAACAGGAAGCTCAACAAGTGAGAATGTCTCAAGTCTACATACAATAAGGAAATGCTCACCATTATGCATGCATTAGCTAAGTGGAGGCAATATCTCTTGGGAAGTAAGTTCTTAATACGAACAGACCATAATAGTCTTCAACACCTCCTCCAGCAAAAAACACTATCTACAGAACAACAAAAGTAGATTGAAAAAATTGTCACCTTCGACATGGATATATTACATAAGAAAAAGAAAGGAAACATAGTAGCAGATGCTTTGGCCAAGAAAGACAAAGAATCATCATTACTTGCAATTTCATTTACTATTCCAGAACGACTTAATGGAATTCGAAGTGAGTATGCAAAAGATCCAAAAACGAGTGCTATAATCAATAACCTTCCTCAGAATTCAAAATTTGAATGGAAAAATGATATTTTGTGGTACAAGGGGAGAATCTACTAAGTCCAAATTCTAAATTTAAAGCCAAAGTTCTCAAAGAGTCCCATGACTCACTATCATTCGAACATGTAGGTTTATTTAAAACCTACTATGATGCACGCCAATCATTTTTTTGGAAAGGAATGAATAATGATATTCAAAAATATGTAGCAGAATGCAATAAATGCCAGAGAAATAAAAATGAGAACATTATGACCCCCCTACTCCATCCCTTAAAAATTCCAAATCAAAAGTGGGAGGAAATATCAATGGACTTTATCGAAGGATTACCTGCCTCTGATGGCAAGGACAAAATTCCTGTAGTAGTCGACTGACTCGCCAAGTATGCACACTTCATAGGAATGAGGAAATCATACTCAAAAAAACAAATCATTGAGATATTTTGCAAGAATGTCTACAAATTACATGGGTTTCCCAAGGTCATTGTTAGTGATAGAGATACCAAATTCAAAGGTAATTTCTGGAAGGAATTTTGTAAACATATAGGAACCTAACTCAACATGAGTTAAGCATAACATCCTCAAACAAATGGCCAAACAGAAGTTATCAATAAATGTTTATAAGCCTACCTATGTTCTTATGCAACAAACAAACAAAATAAGTGGGCTCAATGGTTACATCTCGCCGAATGGTGGTACAATTCCACTTACCAAACTTGACCAAAAATGACTTCATTTCAAGATTTGTACAATTATGAACCTCCTAAATGGAAGGACCTTGCCATTATTGAGACAAAACTTCCAGCAATTAAAGATTAGTTACAAGAAACCGCAAAGGTCATCCAAGCACTAAAATAAAAACTAAATATTGCAATAAATCGTATGAAGTAGCAGGCTGGCCAAAACAGAATAGAGAGATAATTTGAAGTTGGAGAAATATGTTAAAATCCAGCCTTACAATAATTTATCCTTAAAACGGAAGGGAAAAAACAAATTAGCATCAAAATTATATGGACCATACTAGATTAACAAAAATATCATCCAAGTAGAATATAGCTTAAGCCTTCCTAATAAAAGTCGTGTTCACAAAGTTTTCCATGTATATTTCCTTAAAAAGGCACTTGGAAAACACCAATCATCACAAACAACACTTTCGACTTTAGATGATGAAGGGAAGATCATTTTAGAGCTAGAAGGTATCATCTCCACTAGGGAAAAGAAGTTGTGATCTTGGGTAATAAAAGAAAACCTAATTAAGTGGAAATACCTACCAGAAGAAAAAGTTTCTTGGGATATAGAAGCATTTCGTCAAAGGCACATGTCATTATGTATGCTTTGAGGACAAAGCATATTTTCAATAGGAAGGAAATGTTAGGTAAAAAAATTAATAATTTTGTAATTTTATATGAATTAGGCTCAAGGGCATGATCAGAAGATCATGCCATTTCACCAAGAGGCACTCGAGGCAATATATAAGCCAGGTGCCCTTCTAAGTAACGTTGTCATTCAAGTATTAATCAAATATATATGTGTATTTTTTTGAATTAATGAGATATTCGCTCCACTAGACCCTAGTAAATAAATTGTTCATATAAAAGAGTTTATATAACTTGAGTATAAGGGATGGAGACTCGGTTAAAGAGCATCTTAATTCCTTTAATACTGTGTTATGTCAGTTAGATGTGTTGATATTAAAATTTCATATGAAGATAAGTGCATCAATTTGTTGTGTTCTCTATTAAACTCATGGGATAGTTTTGTTGTTGCCATAGGTAGCAATACATTGTACCTTGAAATTTTATGAAATAGTCTCATCCTTGTTGTTGTCAAAGGAGATGAGATTGAAAAATATGGAGAACCAAAATGGAGATGTCTTATCTATAAGAGGATGCTATTAGAGCATAAATAAGAATAATTCCTCAAGTGGAGATCTAAATATCTAGGAAAATTTGTAAATTTATTCAGGAAATGAGGAAAAGAAAAGAACTACAAGAAGTATTGTAGATCTAAAACTCCTGAGTAAGGAAAAGGATCTAATGATGCTCCTTTTGCAAAGGTGAAAACCACCTCAGATGAAGGTGAGGATCTATACTTGGCTTATTCTTCAATTACACATTTAGATCATGCAGCATGGTTGATTAACTCAGGTGCATCTTTTCATATGACTCCCCATAGGGAGTGGTTTGGTGAATACAAGAAATATGGTGGTGGTGATGTCTTCTTAAGTGATGACAAGAAGACCAGAACCATAGGATGAGGAAAATTCAATCTAAAATTGATATGTGGAAGGATTAGAACACTTCCTAGTGTCCTACACATTCAAGGATTAGCTATAAATCTAATTATTGTAAGAAATATGGATGATGCAAGTGTAAAGACAATGTTCAAGAAAGGTACCTGCAAGATAGTTCGAGGAGCATTGGTTTTGATGTAGGGAGTTTGTATTGGAAGTATGTACAAGATTTTGGGCAGTATTTTTGAAAGTGGAGCAAAAAATATTGTAGTCTCTCGTGAAAGGACTATGTTGTGCCATCAAATACTAGGACATATTGGAGAGAAGGGCCTTCAAATACTACATGGTAATGGTATGGTAGAATGTATATCTAATTTCTCTACTGAACATTGTGTATATGGGAAGCAGAATCAGGTGAGTTTTTCCTCTAGTGCTAAGAGGGCAGAAGGAATATTAAAGCTTATGCACAGTCATAGGTTTGGACCTGTTGGTTCCATCGCTGGATAAATTTGTGTACTAATTCTTGTTTATAAATGAATTCTCGAGGAATACATGGATATATTTCCTCGGGAAGAAATCTGAAGTCTTTGACAGGTCTAAAGAATTTAAGTATCTAGTGGGAAATCAAATAGAGAAGAATATTAAGCTGTTGAGGACAAATAATGATGGAGATTTCTACCAGAAGGAATTCAAAGAATTCTATAAGAAGTTTGGTATAACACAACAAAAGACTACTCCATACACACTTCATCAAAATGAAGTTGCAAAAATGATGAATAGGACTTTGATGGAAATGGCAAGAAGCATGCTTAGTGACACTGGATTAGGGGAGGAATTCTCGGTAGAGGAAGTTGATATTACATATTACATGTTTAATAAATCACCTTCATCACTGTTGGAGGATAAGACTCCACATGAGGTATGGATTAGTGAGAAACCCTCTCTCTCACATCTCAAGGTATTTGGATGTGATACATATGTACATGTTCCAAAGGAGAAAAGAACCAAGTTGGATAGTAAATATGAAAGGTGCATATTTATTGAGTATAAAGATGGTTTAAAATGTTACAAGCTTTGGAACCCAGAAATGGAGAAGGTTGTGTATAGTCGAGATGTGGTATTTAGAGAAGTGAAAGATGTCATGAAATAGGAAGTCCTACCAAGAATAAAAGAACAAGAGAAGATAGATTTTGATCTGAAGGATGAAGATTCAAACTTCATAGAAGAACATGAATAAGAAGAAGACCCAGACACTCCGATTTTGAGGAGATCAGTTTGGAAACAAGATAACCAGAGAGGTATATTCCATCTAATTTCCATTCAAATTTTTCTTTATATATTATTGATGATGATCCCAGAACTGTTGAGGAGGTAGTGGACTCAGAGGATGGCAAACTTTGGAAGTAGGGCATGGTTGAATAAATGACAGCTTTGGACAAAAATGAGGCTTGAGATCTGGTGGAGTTTTTGGCTAGAAGGAAACCCATTGGAAACAAATGGGTGTTTGAGAAGAAGATGAATCCAGAAGGAAAAGTGGAGAAATAGAAAGCTTGATTAGCTACGAAAGGTTATTCCCAGGTGTCGAGAATTGATTTTGTTGATTTTTTTCTCCTATTGTCAATTTAGCTTCTATTAGATTAATTGTATCTATTGTTGTTGCTTTTTTTAGGTAGAATAGATGGATGTGAAGACAAAATTCCTACATGGGGATCTAGAAGAAGAGATCTACATGAAGTAGTTAGAAGGATTTCTAGTGAAGGGTGAGAAATAACTGGTGTTGAGGTTAAAGAATTCATTACATGGCTTAAAGAAATCACCAAGGATGTGGTATCAAAAAGTTGATTCATACAAGGACTCAGCTTCACAAGGAGAAAAGCAAATCATTGTGTGTATTACAAATTAGTTGGTGATCATGTTATTTATTTGGTCTTGTATGTGGACGATATGTTTTTGACAAGGAAATTTTAAGAACCACTATAAATTTATATGTCTAATAAATGGGTGAATCCCCATGATGCATAGGAAAAATGGGAGGTGATTTTATCACTAATATAATATGTATATATATATATATAGATATATATATATATATATATATATATATATATATATATATATATATATATATATATATATATATATATATATATATATATATATATATATATATATATATATATATATATATATATATATATTGGCGAATCTTTCACTGAATAATAAAACATTGTGAAGTCTTGGCGAATGTTTTGTTAAAATATGAAACCATATACGATAATAATAAAACATATTCATTAAACTGTAATATACTAACATACATGTTTGGAAAAAAGAAACATAATTTTCACTTCCTACAAACAATGTTGCAAGTTTTAGTGGCCATGTTTGTCATGGTACGAGAGATTAATGTTTTCTCTACCACTTTTGTCAAGCTACCACTTTTACCAAGCTATCAAATTTCTTTCTTATTCCATAGAATCCAACTGCGAGATAAAAAAAAAAAAAAAAAAACACATCAAGTTTGTTTACCCCAACACGCCAACAAGTAGCAAGCCCCAATTATATAATATAATGAAGTAGTAGGTATCCCAAAGGCCTAAAGGGGATCTAATGGAAAGAAGTGACCGTTGTCAGAAGCCTTCCAATCAATATATAAATATATAAATGTAGATTTATTATTATTTTAATTGGAATCTTCAATTAAATAATAAAAGTTAATTACGTCTCTCCTAATCTAAATTTCTTATTAGCATAATTCACTACCTTCATACCATTTTTAACAGCATTGTAACATGTGGATTAATTTCCTTTTTGGCGCACAATCTCCGCCTTTTAGGACAATATGGTGCAGTGACCCAACCCCTACAGATCATTACGACAAACTAAGAATAGCAGAGGAGATGAAAGGTTGTACAAACTAGCATATTTTTCAAACAACTAATCCAAGATTAGTACCTTAACTTTTTTCATGAAGATATCATATTGAGAATGTTTGAAAAATGGTGGGAAATTTGGGCAGCGACGATCTCTCTTCTGCGAGGGTGATGCAGAAAGAGTTAAGATTTCAATGTTTTGAATTTTTTTTTTGTTAAATCAGAAAAACCAATATTAATGGAGATATCAGTGTTTTTTACTAAATTTTGTGAAGTGAATAAATGTAGCTTTAACCATTCACCTTAAGATTTTTTTTTACAATATAATTTCCAAAGTCTATTTAATATCCTCATTATCATAAAAATCAACCTATATCCATCTTAACTCCACATCTACCACTCTTAGAGGGATGAAATCTATTTATCCCTCCCAGCACTTGGTAGACCCAGAATTAAGATGGATCTAAGCTGATAGATTTCCCCTTTAAATAGTCTATGCTCGCATGAATACCATGGTATTACCCTGGGTCAATACCATGGGTTATCATAAACGAGCTTAAAAACTACTATTAGTAGTTTATAAAAATTAATAAAATTAATAATTGATTTTTATTTTATTTTTTATTTTAACCAAGTTAAAATGTTTAAGTGACATTAAATTACAAGATCCATTTTTACTCTTGATCTACCAAGCCCCGAGAGGGATCAAATACTTTTTCACTCTATGTTAGTGTGCATAACACGATATTTGATCCAGAGTAAAGATGGATCTATGCTAGTTTAATTCCCCCCTTTAAATAGATTGCATTCCATGTGAATACCATGGGTCAATACCATGTGCCATCTTTATTTTTATTAATACTAATATTAGGGTCAATAATGTTTTTTTGCATGGCATTAATAATAATTTGGCCCGTGGTATTTGGCCCATAGGCTTCACCTAAATATAACACATTTTTTGAGTGTTTGTAAATATAAGATGGCTTATGGAGTAAATATAAAAAATGTTTTATTTATTTACCATACCTCTCATTTATTTATATTTTTATTAATTTACCATACCTCTTTTATAAATATGGTATTTGGCCCATACGATTCAATTAAATAAAACCTCTTTTTTAAGCCTTCTTAAATAGAAAGAGGGTTATGGACTAAACATAAAAAGAGGTTTTATTTATTTACCATACCTATAGTTTATTTATATTTTTATTTATTTACCATACCTTTGAAGTATAAAAAGAGGTTTTATTTATTTACCATACCTCCACTTTATTTATATTTTTATTTATTTACACGCTTGCATGTTCATAAATATAAGGTGACATATGGAGTAAATATAAAAAAAAAATGTTTTATTTATTTACCATACCTCTCATTTATTTATATTTTTATTAATTTACCATACCTCTTTTATAAATATGGTATTTGGCCCATAGGATTCACTTAAATGAAACCTTGTTTTTGAGCCTTCTTAAATAGAAAGAGGGTTATGGACTAAATATAAAAAGAGGTTTTATTTATTTACCATACCTTTGGAGTAAGTATAAAAAGAGCTTTTATTTATTTACCATACATCCACTGTATTTATATTTTTATTTATAACTATCATAAATACATTTTCTTGAAAATGAGGGCGAATAGAAGATTGTAACTCCTAATTTCAGGGGCCAAATTTACTTTTTGTACCCTGTCCCTTAAAATAAGGTGGGCTAACCTCCATACCTAATTTTTTTATAAAATAAATTTGAGACGATTTGTAACAATATACTATGATACAAAATATTCACCCAATAAAAATATAAAACCCCTTAATTTACCCCAAGGGTGAAAATTCGCCCCTAAAATTTTCCATGGTTTTTGATTGGAAATGATAGAGAAATTATCCATGATGTGAAGACCTAATTGTCCTCTAAATTCGACATGAAGGATATTGGTGTTGCAAACTTCATTTTAGGCATGGAAATTAAACGAGATCGGTTAAAGAGGAAGCTTTGGTTAAACTAGAGGAAGTATGTCGATACAATATTGCAGAGGTTTAATATGTAGGAAAGTAAACCAGTGAAGGTTCATATTTTTATAGGTGTAAAGTTATCTATTGAACTATGTCCCAAGGCACATGCATAGGAAGAGAACATGTCCCGTGTCCCATATGCAAGTGTAGTTCATAGTTTGATATATGCAATGGTTTATACTAGACCATACATTGCACATGCATTGAGAGCAATGAGCAAGTTTATGTCAAAACCATGGAAGGAGCATTAGACAATAGTAAAGTGGGTTCTCAGGTATCTGTGTGGCACTAGTGATTATGGTTTGTGTTATCAAGGAACATCATGATTAGATAGAGTATTAGACATATGTGGCTTTGTTGATGTATGTTGGTCTAGAGATCTAGATCAGAGAAGATCTACAAGTGGGTATGTGTTTAACCTATTTGGAGGAGCAGTCAGTTGCATGAGCAAGAGACAGTCAGTGGCACTTTCAACTACAAAGGCTAAATACATGGCAGCCACTCATGCAAGCAAGGAAGAAATTTGGTTGTAGAGATTATGTTCAGGTATGGGGTTGGTACAATGAGCTATAAGGATAGATTGTGATAGCCAAAGTGCAATTTTATTAGCAAATAACCATGCTTATCATTCAAATACAAAGCATATTAATGTTCGGTATCAGTTTGTGAGGGATATGGTTGAAGACAAAAAGGTGTTATTGGTAAAGGTGGATATTTTTAAGAGTTTTGCAGATGCATTGACAAAGTCTATGAGCCCTAGTATAAACAAAATAACAAGTGGGAGAATGTCGGGTATGTGTTATATTCTTTGCATGACCAGTTTCACGCATTATTACATTGGGTTGGGTGCAATGGTTGGGTATAACCAAGGATGGGGGCAGACCCACACATGGTTTTTCACATCGTTTTATGCATGATGGTTTTTTCCATGATATTTTGTAAATCTAGTGAAGGGAACTATGATTATGTTATAATCCAGGGTTAATTGATTGGGGGTTTATGAATTCTTTGGAATGTATATAATGTATTGTAACATTGAAAAAAATATATAAAAAATCAAACTGGTTTTCCTATTTTGGGTTCCAAGAGAAAATTTTCTATGTATATTTATGTTCTCACCATCGTATATTCTTTGTTTTTTTAAGAATTTGTTTGCAAGTAATTTTTTGTATAGGGTTAAAACCTTCAGTACTCTTCGACAATCAACTCTTTCTTCATTAAGCTTTTTACTTGGTTAGGCAAATTCTGCTAGTAATCAACAATCAAGAATTTCTCCTTAATTTCACTCACCATCATCCTCCAAGTTCTAATCTTCTCCTACTAGTTGTACACACTATCCTTCAGTAGCATATCCTACCTAAGTGTAGCATTCCCCTTTAACTTTGTCATGAAAATTGAATGCAATTAGGTTCTTGAAAATTCTTGAGCTCCCCTATCCAATCAATGAGAGCCTCAACCTTTAAACTATCATCATAACATCAAACTTCCACCTTTGCAATACCTTTGGCTTTCATAATGGATATCAAATGTAGTACTAGGTCCTCATTTTCAACATTTATGTCTTCTTCATTATCATCTTTTGACTATGAGTCTGCTTCAACATCCCCAAGTCTCCTAATTTACAAATCTTGTATTCTCCTTCTCAATTCCTCCAATTCTTGGGGTATTTCACTCCTTGTGTTGCTCCTTCTCTATGTGGTGGCATTCCTACAAGTTTTCTAGTGGCCCTCAACCTAAATAACATTCACATAATTTATCTATGATTGGTTTCTCACAACTTTCCTTCCAAAAATTGTGCTAAACAACCTCTCTCTAGTCCTTCCACAACCACACACTACATAAGCACTAACAAGATATTAATTTCAAGAGCTTAAACCAAATCTAATACTATTTGATGCATATTACCATGGCAATATTATACAAAAACAACTACAAGAACTCAGTCTCTACCCACATAGTGCACAACTGCTTGTTTGTTGGAATTAACAAAAATTAAAACTAAAAAATATAGTGTGGAATTGAGAGCTATAAGAAACAACATAAGAGACAACCACAATATTTATATCTTATTCAAATAAACAACATTTATTCTTACAATAAGCATATACATTGTTTGTTTCACCCCTAAATAAACCAGCTATTCTTTAAGGATTTCCATCTTCTCTATGTTCCTTTGTTCCTTATCTCCCACTCCGCAATATCTTCTCTCCCTTTTCTCTCCCCTTAATCCTTCATCTATTTATTTTCTTAAATGACGAGTTGGAAGTAAGACAATTGCAACATTTAAACTTCCTTATTTGGTTCCCAAACCAATTATTATTTCCTCACGTTTATGGCCCACCGATTTGCCACAAAGTCTTCATAAGACACATGAAATTGCAACAAGGTATGCTCCATAGTGTTGTAGTAGAGTCGAAAAACTCGCAACAAGGTGGACGTTAGGTCCCTATACTACTAGTGTAACCCCTTATTGTTATTAGTGCAACCACCTTATTGTATTATTGTGCCCATCTAGTCCCCATGTTGTTATTATTGTGCCCATAGATGCCCACTATTTTTATTTTTGTGCCCCTACAATATTATTGTATGTAGGCTCTGATTGTATTGGGACCCTTAGACTCTTATATATAGAAAGGAGGTCTTGTCATTTGTATCATCCAAGAAATGTTCATTTGTGTAATGTAAAGGAGGTTTCCCCCTTGAAGAGGCTTATTTTCAAGTCTTTGATCTATCTTTTCTTCTATGTTTTGAGCTTGTTGCCTAACATTTGGTATTAGAGCTTTGGATTCTAGGGTTTCGCATCTTCAAGCAGGTCATCGTGGAATTTTCACTATAACTTCGTTTCTCCAGAGTTTCAGAAGCTGAAATTAAAACCCATTTGAGCCGAAATCATGGTGAACCATGGGTCCAAATTTCAGATCTTGTATCGCTATATTTTCAAAGATATAATCTAAGGTATGTAGGGTTTTTGTAGGCTCCCGAATTATATATCAAAAAGGTGACTTAGGGAAATCATCATAACTTTCTCTCTGAGCATCATATTGAAATTTCATAAAAATTTACAGAAATAGGACAGACTTTAGTTTTCTTTGAATTGATTCTAGGTCCGAAGGGCGAAACAATGACATGTGATACTTCATACAAGTCCGTCTAATGAAACAGTTTATAATCAGGCCATCGTGGGATATTTGGAATACCTCTTTCTTGGAGAATCCAATCTTGATCATAATTGTGGGGTTGGAAATAGGACTCAGAGGGATACCAGAGAACGTAATTTTAGACCTTGGAGATCCCAAATTACAGAGATACAACAGATTCAATATCGAGCTCCTACAGAGAGAAAAAAGGTGTGTAGTTTTTTAAAACTTTTGCATAAGTTTAGTTCGAAAAATTAGTTTGAAGTAATTCAAAGGGCATAGTGAAGAATAACTATCATTAATTGATGCCCCAAAGAAAGAAAATGGAAAAACCTAAGTAACCTAAAATATCTACCATAATGTGCAAAACACACAAAAGGTACGCATTGAAACTTTATATTTAGAACCCAATAAGTTTGTATCATATCAATGGCTTTTCTCTCATAAACAAATTGTCACTTGGTCAATTTTTGTGGAGGAAATGATAGCACATTATTAGGATACAAAAAGAAACACCTTCTTTAGCCAACTGATAAATCTCAAACAAAAGGGTTCAATGGTGGAGCACATTGAGGAATTCCAAAAATTGAATATAAGGGTAAAAGATATTCCAGGGGAGCATAGAATTGATATGTTCATAGGGGCTTTAAAGGATAACATCCAACATGAGGTTTTCCTTTGGGACCCTGATTCATTGGAGAAGGCATTCAAGTTGGCAAGAAAAATTGAAAGAAAAATTATGGCAACTAGGAAGCATACTACTCACAACTATAAAGATGGAAGTGTTGCTTCCCCTAGCCTTCCACAACCTACAAGGTTAACACCACAAAAATTGGAAAAAAAAAAAGAGCAAAAGGGCTTTGTTATAGTTGTGATAGAAAATACACTAAAGGTCATAATTATGGTGGGAAGAATTATTTTACATAGATTTTGAAGAGGAGGAATAAAGTGAATAAGAAACGTCAAAATAAGAGGATATACACCAGGAACCAACCCTAGAGAAAGAAGAAATGAATCTGACCATATCTTGTAATGCATTGGCAAGAATTACCACTCCTCAAACTCTCAATATAGAAGGACATATCAAGAATAAAAAGGTAATAGTGTTGATTGATTCGGGTAGTAGCCATGATTTTATTCATTGTAAAATAGCTAATTAATTGAATTGCTTCATATATCCAGCACCAGAGTGTCAAGTGATGGTTGTAAATGGAGGAACCATAAATTTATGTGGAAAGTGTCAAAATATCAAGCTATCCATGGGAGAATATGTAATGAATAGTTCAATGCCTTTCGTTCCAATGGGTGGTGCTGATGTTGTACTAGGAGTCCAATGGCTACAATCTTTGGGTATGATAGCTTTTAATTTTCAAGAACTTTTCTTGAATTTTTTTGGGAAGGAAAGGAAGTTGAATTAAGAGGTATCATAGGGAAACCCAAAAATATAATTAGCTCTAACAGCATCACAAAGATTCTAAAGAAAGAACAATGGGGCATAATTACACAATTATGTTCACTAGAGGTTCCCACATCGAAATAATCTATTTCTCCAGATCTCCAAAAAAAATTGGACAATCATTACAAGGTATTTGAGACTCCCAAAGGCCTCACACCTATTCGTGATCATGATCATGCTATTCATTTGAGTCCAGGAAGTGTTACCCCAAACATCAGGCCTTACAGACATTCATATTCCCAAAAGAGTGAAATTGAATGTATGGTTGCAGAAATGCTAGAGGTTGGTATAATTCAACCTAGTCAAAGTTCTTTCTCTGCTACAGTAGTATTGGTACACAAGAAGGATGGATCATGGCGCATATGTTCGGATTATAGGGAGCTCAACAAGCTTACTATTAAAGATAAATTTCCCATTCTTGTCATTGTTGAGTTATTGGATGAATTACATGGAGCAATTTACTTCACTGAGTTGGATCTTCATTCAAGATATCATCAAATTAGAATGAAGATTGAAGACATTCCAAAAACAACATTTAGAACTCATGAGGGTCATTATGAATTTTTGGTCATGCCTTTTGGCCTTACCAATGCACCTTCTACATTTCAAGGTTTGATGAATTCCATTTTCAAACCCTTCCTTAGAAAATTTGTGTTAGTATTTTTTGATGATGTATTAATCTACAGCAAGTCTTGGAAGGATCATGTTCAACATGTTGACAGGGTGTTCAAACTATTGGAGGAGAAACAATTATATGAAGAAATCTCCAAATTTTTCTTTAGAGTACAAAAGGTGGAATATTTGTGTCATATTTCATCTCATGAAGGTGTTAAGGTAGACCCTAGCAAAATTAAAGCCATTAAGGAATGGAAAATTCCCACATCCATAAAGCATCTATGAGGATTTATCGGGTTGACAGGGTATTATCGCAAGTTTGTTAATAACTATGGGAGAATAACAACACCTCTAACAACATTACTAAAGAAATATGCATTCTCTTGGACTCCAGAAGCAACGAAGGCCTTTGAACATCTTAAAGAGACAATGTGCCAAGCACTGGTCTTAGCTACGCCAGACTTCACAAAAACCTTTATTGTGGAATGTGATGCCTTAGGAAATGGAATTGGTGTTGTTTTAATGCAAGAAGAAAGACCCATTGCTTTCGAAAGTACTCCAATCAAAGGAAAGTATTTACACAAAGCTATCTATGAGAAGGAAATGTTGGAAATACTACATGCACTTAAGAAATGGTGACTTTACCTAATGGGAAGACACTTCAAGGTAAAAACGGATCATGATAATCTTAAATACATTTTAAAACAAAGATTATCTTCAGAAGAACATCAAAAATGGGTCACAAAGATGTTGGGTTATTACTTTGAAATCATCTACAAGAAAGGGAAGCAAAATGTTATTGCAGATGCACTCTCAAGGAAGGATGAGGATGTGGAAGCATTGTTTTGTGCCAGTTCTATTATCCAACTAGATTGGATAAATGAATCAAGGGATGAATGGAAGAATGACGAAGAAGTGTGGGCACTCATTCAAAAGTTTTAGCAAGATCCCAGTACATCTGATACATTTCGCTAGAAAAATGATTCGTTATGCTACAAAGATCACTTATACCTTTGTAAGAATTCCCAACTCAAACAAAAGATTCTTCTAGAATTGCACACCTCTCCTTTAGGAGGGCACTCGGGTTTAGATTTTTTTCGGGATGGCCTTAAATCTGATATTCAAAAGTTTGTGTCAGAATGTTTGGTTTGCCAACAAAATAAAGTTGAGACAACTAAGACCCCAGGTTTGTTACAACCTTTATCCATTCCAAGTCAACGTTGGGAGGATTTTTTAATGGATTTTATCATATGTTTACCCAAGTCCGAAGGAAAGAGTGTCATCATGGTGGTAGTTGATAGACTTACCATGTATACACACTTTTGTGCATTATCTCATCCATTTAAATCCAGTACAGTTGTTACTGCATTTATGGAAACAATTCAAAAGCTACATGGAAACCCAAAGATTATTATAAGCGATGGAGATCCCATTTTCACTAGAAATTTTTGGACAAAATTATTTTCTTGTCTGGGTACTCAGTTAGCTCATAGCTCATATTATCATCCTCAATCTGATGGGCAAACTAAGATAGTGAACAAATGTTTGGAAGGATATCTTCGTTGATTTGTATCTAATAAACAAACACAATGGGTCAAGTGGTTGCCTCTGATTGAATGGTGGTATAACACTTCCTTCCATATTGCAGCAAAAATGACCCGATTTATGGCACTTTATGGATACCATCGACCATCCATCACATCATCTTTAAAAGAAAATTCTAAGGTTCAAGCAGTGGAAGATCACATCGAGCATCAACAACAAGTTCTCAACTCTTAAAGGATAACCTCACTTTGGCGCAGAATAGAATGGAACAACAGGAAAATCAACATCGTAGTGAAAGAAGTTTTAATGTAGGTGACTAGGTATTTCTACGACTACAACCATACAAACAAATGTCCCTCAAGAAAGTTAAGAAAGATAATAAATTATCACCATAGTATTATGGTTCATACAAAGTGTTACAAAATATTGGTACTATGGAATACCAATTGGAGCTTCTTGCATCTTCTCGAGTGCACCCAGTTTTCCATGTTTCATTCTTAAAGAAGGTTATAGGTGAGAACATCCCAATTCAAACAATATTTCCAGAACTTACGACGAAGAAAA
This sequence comes from Pinus tabuliformis, assembly GCA_031772625.1. Classification (NCBI taxonomy): domain Eukaryota; kingdom Viridiplantae; phylum Streptophyta; class Pinopsida; order Pinales; family Pinaceae; genus Pinus; species Pinus tabuliformis. The sequence continues at coordinate 1,342,462,464 of CM062805.1, read as the reverse complement.
ATCATATTGGAACCTGAAACAATGACAGAAATAAGAAATTGACAACTACGAAATCAACCAATTTCAGTGTATCTCATCAAGTGGAAGAACTTATCACTGAAGATTCCACATGGGAGGATGAGAATTTTATACAGAAGCATCCAGAACTACTCAAGCATTGAGGACAACACTTTTTGAAGGCGAGGGGCATGTTAGGTCCCTATACTACTAGCGTAACCCCTTATTGTTATTAGTGCAACCCCCTTATTGTATTATTGTGCCCATATAGTCCCCGTGTTGTTATTATTGTGCCCCATAGAATCCCACTATTGTTATTGTTGTGCCCCTACAATATTAAGTTTATGTAGGCTCTAATTGTATTGGGACCCCTTAGACTCCTATGTAAGGAAGTATTTTCATTTGTATCATCCAAGAATTGTTCATTTGTGTAATGTAGATGAGGTTTACCCCTTGAAGAGGCCGATTTTGAAGTCTTTGATCTATCTTTTCTTCTATTTTGTGATTCGGTTGCATAACAGTGGAATTACAACACTATAGTAGCAAGGAAAAGTTGCAGCATTGATATTTCATCCTCCAAATTAATAACGAAAATTTTATAAATGTACATTGCTCTATGCCAAATATGCTCTACATCAGACGCCCTCAACTATTTTGAAATTTTTATTGTATATATTTAAATATGTGTGTGACAGCTATATAGTTTGTGCACTGAGGACAATAGAAAAAAGGGAGGAGAAGAATGTAATACCCCTATTTTTGTAATGTATTTGCACATATCAGTTGTATAGACTAGTGAGTTGGATGATATGGCCAAGCACCAATGTATGTAACATAGTTGATGTTAATCATATTATTAATAAAATCACATTGTTAGTTACGTGAAAAGGAGACAAAAAGAGTATGTGGGAGCTATGAATCCATGAAATGGGAATGAGAAGGGGCTAGTGGGGACATGGGGCCAAATCCAACATTAATTATTTTTATATTATAACCAAAATTTCCTTAACCTTAGAGTTGACTATCCTTGGGAATTATACAAGGAGTTGGGAAAGACTTTCCCTTGTGACAAGTATCAAGTTAGAAGTGTGCATATAAAAGGGATGTTTGTGTTGGGGAATGATGCAGGAGCATCTGACCCCGCTTAATTAAAAGTGGAATCCAAAGCGGAGAACGAGAGGAGACATGGACCATCGGAGCAAAACAGGGGACATTTATGTTAAAATAGAGCTAGTTTAATGGACTTAATTAAACGTAATTTGCCGTATATATCCATATAGCGAGCTGTAGAGAGAATTAAGGGTTGTTGAGAGATTTGCGAGAGGAAATCATGGAAGGATTTGATTGGATCCTTCTCGTGATCCGATCCAAAGGTTTCCTTATATATATGATGAACCTACGTGTTCAATAGGGAGATGAGACAGAGAGAACAATAGATAGAGATTTGTAAACGGAGTGTTCAAAATGTAGTTGAGAGGAAAACTCGTTCTAAGGCTAAAATGCCTTAGCTTGTAATTGTTTTGTATATAATAGAAAAGTGTGTGTTTCAGTGTTGATTGTGCTTGTTTATATTTCATATATATATGCGTTAATGGCTTGAAGTCTTGTGTAGTAAGTGTGTTGATCAACCATCGATCACTGTAGGATTGATGGCGATCCAACGAAATATTGTTATATATGAGTTTTTTGTGTGAAGGCGGAGTATGGCAGAGAAACTGGGGTTTTAGCGTAAAATCCATCAAATAGAAAATGAGAACAAAGAAAAGGAGGAACAGATGCAAAAATACACAGGGACCGTTAGATCTATAAGATCAACGGCCTGGATGGAATCGCTGCGGAGTAATTCATTGATATTGCATCGATGGATTTAAAAGCGAAAGGTGGTATTTCGGGCGAGATCACAAGTGGCAAGTGGTAATTTGGATTGGCACCCGATTCCACTCATCAAGCGACACGTAGCAGCAAGGAGGAGAGATGAAACTTCTTTTCGGGAAATTAATCCTCGTGCTACTTGTCCACCCAAAATCAACGTCAACCATCGGATATGATGGAGGAAGATCAACAACAGAGGATTGTTTGATCAGTGATCCAAAGCGATGGTGATGTGCGATGTAATCGTAACCATCAGATCGAGAGTCAGGATTGATGGTTGTGATCTAATCGCTAATCGTAAATCGCAAATCGAAGAGGTCAAGGGTTAGAGGTCGGAGGAACGCCAATGTGCCGACATGCGATATTGCGATAGACCGAGGGTCGATGAAGTGATATCGTTGATATGCGATGATCGGCGATCGGAGGTATCGACGTTTCAGAGATCGGAGCAGCGTTGTAGGAAAGCTGGAAAGTGCGGACCCGAAGATTTTATAGAAGTGGGAGTATACTTTTTGAAGTCTGGCCTTATGGTTCGGCTGCGGGTTTTCCCGAGTAATCCTGTGTATTCCGATTAACTGAATGGTCCTAGGTTTTCAAAGGAAAATTCGATAAAGTGTTGTGGTCCGGTTTTTAAAGGCTTTAGGCCTCAAATATGCTTCTGATAGGTTTGTGGGCCATAACCCACAGGCCTCAAGATCGAATTATGTAAATGAAAGGGGAAATTGGTCTACCCCCAAAATCTCCTTTCATCAGGGACACACTCCTCCATTAATTCCATCATTCTATTCTTCCATTCCAAGCCCCCAAAATTTGTATGGTTATCCATATTGAGTAAGAGAAACATGACTAAGAGTTGAATTGCATGTGAACTATTGTAAAATTTCCATAGATTCATCGTTGATGCCATGCCATGGTAAAATTATTGGCTAGCTTACATTGGAGCCTTGGTACAAGGTCTTAACATGAGGGAATGCATGAGCAAAGAAGGTGGATCTCATCTTGGGTTGTGTGGGTTGAGGCAGAAAAGAGAGCCAGTGATTTTGATGGATTATTGAGTGAGCAACCTAAATGTTAGTGGGTTTTTAGGCTAAGAGCAGAGCCATATTCTTCCCTTGTGGAATTATAGCCCTAGATCAAGGGTGGCCTATTGTTGAGAGACCTAGAACAATAGTTCCTAGGGTTAGCATGAACGTCCTTGGTTCGCAACCATTTGTAATTTTCTCAAAGATAAGTGTTTTTATAATTTGTATGGTTAATGTGTCTAATTATGTATAATTTATTTCTATATTTGTTATTGTTATTATTATGGATATGTTGTGTTATATATCTCTAACAATTATTCTTTAACTATGCATGGTAGGGCATCTTGCTAGGCTTGCATTTTGGTGCATATGTAGGGCATGATAATAAAATTGTATCCAAATTTATAATTTTTAAATTTAGATATATACAAAAGAAAATTTTAGATTTCATGATATTAGAGTTGGTTTATGGTAATGTTACCTAGTCTGGGAATGGTTGGATACATTACATAGAAATGATGTGCTTCAAGTGGGTACTTGGGGACATTACATGTGTTGTCTTGTGCTAAAAAAAATAAAAATTCTCCCAACTTGTGCTTCTCCTATTTGGTCACATGCATTTTCATAAATATCTAGTTGCAAGAAATAAATATAACCAATAATCACTAAGTTTCCCATATTCCCACTTTTGTTGGCCCTCATTATCAAGCACCCTCTAGTCTCCTAAGGATGGAGGATGAAAGGAATCTTTTTCCCACAACCTCCATAAACCGTTATATTAGAATGTGTTTTAATGGATATCTTAGTTTATGATCAATCTAGTCCAATTGTGATGGTGACCTCGGGTGCTAGAGCCTTGGGAGTTGGAGTCATCAAGATGCAAGTTGTTGTAACACCATTAGTTTCACTTTTACACACAACTCCAATCAAGGCACTTTCACTTGCATTTCTTTCTTAGGGAGCATTGGGGGCATGAGGAGTTTACATTAGAGGGGGAACCTTTGGTTCAACCTGGTTCATGAGTGGAAAGCCATGGATTCATGCTATGATATTTGGAAATGAATTATAATGTTAAGAAAATTAGTGTAGAAAATTTTTTAATGGTGGATTTAGGTGCTAACACTGATAAGCACAAATTCCTTCAAGTATTTAGATAGTTTGAACGTAATGCAAACTCTATGTTATGACTAAGGGTGGAAAAATAATTGAAATTCATGACATATGAATTCCTTGTTGAACTACAAATTTCCTAGGGGTTAGCCATAATTGCATTACAAGGCTAGGGAAATTTGCCTAGACTGGGAAGGATAGTTGGGAATATTTTTAGCTAAAAAATCATGGATCTAATTGGAAAAAAACACCAAGGTATTCTTACAATGCAAGGACCCCAAAGAAATATTTATTGCACATGTGCTAGATCACTAAACTAAAACAAGATATATCCTTTGATTGGGTTGTAGTTATGGGTGAAATGTTAGCCTTATGGTCCCACACCTCTTGAATCTAGTTCCAAATTATTGACTTAGGGGGCATTCATCATACAAACTATCAAGGATGGAACCCTCCCTGAACATATTACATAAACTATCATATTCAAAATTAATAAAAGTAATATTAAGAGGAAGGTCATTACCTCATGATATCACATTTAAAATCAATAAACTCAATATTAAGAGAAACAAAATTACCTCATGATACATCTTCTATGCAAATATCTGGTGTAATTTCAACACTTTCATCACTCAACACCAATAGAAAAAAACCTAAGAAATAAAGAATTTTTTGGATAAGACCAATTACTCCTATTGTGATAAAAAAAGTCACAATAAAATAATCCAACCTAACTATAATTAATGAAAAAATAACATCAACTAATACAAAGATAACTTTACAACATCCATATAAATTTAAATTCTTCATACCAACCTCCCTCTTCTCTAGGATCAGGAACTGGATCCATGTGTCATGTGGAACTAGTCAATTACTTTTGCCCTTTCTATTCTTTAATTGCCCTAATTTTCTAATAAAGAATTTCACGTAGAAGCATTGATCGTGATTGTGTAATCTTTTGATATTGTTGGGTATGTGTTATATTCTTTGCACGACTAACCCCGTGTGAAATATGTATACAACCAATGCAACAGGGGGGGCACATGGGGGTTTTTGTGTGGTTTTTGCATCTATTTTCAAGGGTTTACAATAAACATTTTTTGTTGTTAGAAATTTATGGGAGCATGGTGACTATGTAGATCCAATCAACGTAACTACAATTATATTCTAATCAGGGAAAATTTTAAGGATTGGAGTTTAACTTAAAGTTTAGACACCTCGGTGAATCTTATAGTCCCTAATATGAAAAATGTAAAATGTTCGATCATACTTTTATAAACATATTTAGATTTATAATTATTTTATATTATTGTATCGAAAAGTTTGGCTATATTTAAAGTAAAATAATTTTATATTATGAAATATGGGCGAATCACTTTTAGAAAAAATGGAAATTGGCGAATAATTTTTTTGGAAAAAGCATGGAAAATTAGCCCACCTGCGAATATTAGCCCCTAAAATTTTCCATGATTCTAATATGGGATTTAAAAATTAGGGTTTTATGAATGCTACGACATGTATATAATGTATTGTAACATTATTAAGGAATATAATGAAAAATCAATCTGGTTTTTTCCCAATTTTGGGTTCCATGAGAAAAATCTCTATGTTTATTTTATGTGGTTATCATTGTATCTTTACTGTTAGTTTTTAGAATTTGTTTGTATATATTATTTGTACAGGGTTAAAATATACATTTGGTATCATATCAATTTTGGCTTCAAGGGGATGCATTTGTGGCTAAGGGATTTTGCTCAAACGTATGGCAGACCCTATTACAGTGGGAGATCTGTAGGATAGATTCCTGTGGTGAAAGGAAATGGCAAACAATGCAAAGATAGAGATCAAGAAATTCAACGAATAGAGTTTTGAGCTATAGAAGCTCAAGATGGAGGGTTTTCTGGTGGATAAAGATCAATGGATCACTATGGATATAGGTACTAAACCAACGACAATGTCAATAGAAAACTGGACCAAGTTGGACCAGAATGCAAAGAGCACAATACAATTGTTTGTATCATATTCAATATTACTAAATATTTCACGAAAAGCTACAACAAAATATTTGTGGAAAAAGTTAGAGGTTTTGCATCAATCTAAGTCACAAGGGCTTCACTGGAGGAGAAATACCATGCCACGTGCGTTCATAGTGGGGTATATATATTAAGGGGAAAATGATATAATATATTGAGCATATAATACAGGGTAAATAGTTTTTATATTGGAAGGTATAAAAAATGGAGCTCAAAGTTAATGAAAAAATATAAAAGGCTATAAAAAAATTTAATGAAAAAATGGATACCTACAATATTTAGTGAAAGTAGGGGTTTTTTTAATTTGGAAGGTGTATTATGTTTGTATTGGTAGGGGGATAAATAATGTGATTTGTAGAGGTATTTTCCAATATGTAGTCAAATTAAGGGTATTGTTTAGTATGCTATGAACGCACGTGATATGTCAGGGATTCATTGAGTGAAGCCCCCATGGTCTAATTCCCTAGCAAATAAATTGTTCCTATGGAAGAAACTATATAACCTAAGGATGAGGGATGGAGACTCAATGACATAGCATCTGAATTCCTTAATTACTGAGGTAAGTCATTTATTATATGTTGATATTAAGATTTCAGATGAAGACAAGCGCATCAATTTGTTTTGTTCTCTACCAAACTCTTAGGATAGTTTGGTTGTCGCCATAAGTAGTAACATGGCGATTTTAAAGTTTGATGATATAGTCTGATCCTTGTTTTCAGAGGATATGACATGGAAAAACATGGAAGGTTACAATGGAGATGTCTTGTCTGTAAGAGGACACTCCTAGAACAGAAATAAAAATATGTCCTCAAGTGGGGGATTTAACTCTAGAGGGAGATCTAAATCTCTAGGAAAATTTGTAAAGGTATGTTTGAAATGTGGAAAAGAATGGAACTACAAGTAAGATTGTAGATCTAGAACTATTGAGAAAGGAAAGGGGTTTGATGATGCTCCCTTAGTAGAATAAAAAACCTCCTCAGTTGAAGGTGGGGATGTGTACTTGGCCACGGGGGCTTCACTCAATGAAACTATAACATATCATGTGTGTCTGTGGCATATTAAACAATACCCTTAATTTGACTACATATTCAAAAATACCTCTAAAAAGAACATTATTTAAACCCCCACGAATACGAACCCAATACATCTTCTCAATTTAAAAAACCCCTAATTTCACTGAATATTGTAGGTATCCATTTTCTCATTAACATTTTTATACCCCTTAATATTTTTTCATTAACTTTGACCTCCATTTTTTATACCTGCCAATATAAAAACCCTTTACCTCGTATATATCCCCTAATATATTATGTCATTTTTTCCTCAATATATATCCCCCAATATGAATGCAAGTGGTGTGGTTTTTCTCCCTCGATGAAGCTCCCATGTACTTGGCTAATTCAAGTACACATGTAAATCATGAGGCATGGTTGGTTGACTTAGTTGCATCCTTTCGTATAACTCCCCATAGGGAGTGGTTCCACGAGTATCAGAGATATGACAGTGGTGATGTTTTCCTAGGTGATGAAAATAAAAATAGAATAATAAGACAAGGAAAAGTCAAGTTGAATTTGATAGGTGGAAGGATTAGAACACTCTCTAGTGTTCTACACATTCTAGGATTGGCCAAAAATCTAATTCTTATAAGAAATATGGATTATATAGGTGTAAAAATAATGTTTGAGAAAGATACCAACAAGATGGTTCGAGGAGCATTGGTATTGATGAGGGGAGTTTGGATTCGAACTCTGTACAATATGATGATAAGTATTGTTATTGATGGGTGCAACAATTTAAATTGTTGTTCATATGAGTGGAATAGAAGAAGAAAAAATTGTGTAGCCTTCGGAGAAATGGCATCAAAGACTATGACATATTGGAGAGAAGGGCCTTTAAATACTAAATGGTAATGGTATGGTAGAAGGTATCTCTAATTTCTCTCTAGATTTTGATTTTTGTGAACATTGTTTATATGGGAAGTAGAATTAGGTGAGGTTCTCCTCTGGTGCTAAGAGGGAAAAAGGAATATTACAGCTAATCCACAATGATGTGTTTGGACTTATGTCAGTTCCATCATTGAGTAAATATGTGTACTATGTCTCATTTATGCATGACTTCTCAAAACATAGATATATTTTCTTAGGAATAAATCTAAATTCTTTCAGGCATTTAAATAATGTAAAGCTCTGGTGGAAAAGCGTACATAGAAGAAGATTAAGATGTTGATGACAGATAATGATGGAAATTTTTTTGGGAAGGAATTCAAAGAGTTTTGTAATAAGTGTGGTATAATATAGAAAATGGTTGCTCCATACAGACCTCAAAAAAATAGAGTTGCAGAAAGGGTGAACAAGGTGTTGATGGGAAAAGCAAGGAACATGCTCATTGGTGTTGGGTTAGGATAGGAATTTTAAGTAGAGGTAGTGGATATTTCATTTTACCCAGTCAATAGATCACCTTCATCAGTGTTGTAGGAGAAGACTCCACATGAGGTATGGATTGGTAAGAAACCCTCTCTCTCACATCTCATGGTATTTGGATGCGATGCATATGTACATGCTCCAAAGGAGAAAAGAACCAAGTTGGATAATAAATCTGAAAGGTGCATCTTTATTGGGTATAAATATGGTTTAAAAGGTTACAAGCTTTGGAACCTAGAAACAAAGAAGGTTGTGTACAGTCGAGATGTGGTATTTAGAGAAGTGAAGGATGTCATGAAACAAGAAGTCTTATCAAGGGAAAATGAACCAGAGAAGATATAGTTTGAACTGAAGGATGAAGAATCAAACTCCAAGAACAAGAAGAAGAAGAACCACACACTTCACTTTTTAGGAGATCAGTTCAAGAAAGAAGGCAGCCAAAGAGGTATACTCCACTTGATTTTTATTTAAATTTCTTTATTTATTACTAATGATGATCCTAGAATTGTTAGGGAGGCAGTGAATTTTGAGGAAGAAATCACAGCCTTAGACAAGAATGAGGCTTGGGATCAAGTGAAGTTGTTGGCCGGAAGAAAACCCACTGGAAGAAAATGGGTGTTTAAGAAGAAACTAAATGCATAAGGAAAAGTAGAGAAATACAAATCTTTATTAGTAACAAAAGGATATTCCCAAGTGAAAGGAGTTGATTTTTGTGATATTTTTCTCTTGCTACCAAGTTAGCTTCTATTATATTTAATTTATCTATTTTTATTATTTTTTATTTTGAGATAAAACATATGGATGTGAAGACAACATTTATACATGGGGATTTGGAAGAAGAGATCGACATGAAGCAACCAGAAGGCTTTGCAATGAAGTGTAAAAAAGAAGGGGTATACAGGCTAAAAGAAAATGTATAGGTTAAAGCAATCACCGAGGATGTGGTATCAAAATTTTGATACACATATATAGGGAATTTGCTTCATAAGGAATAAAGAAGATCACTAAGTGTATTTAAATTAGTTGGTGATTGTGTTATTTATTTTTCTTGTATGTGGATGATATGTTTTTGATGGGAAATGACAGAGAAATTATCTAAGATGTTAAGACCCAATTGTCCTCTAAGTTTGACATGAAGGATCTCGGTGATGCAAAATTTATTTTGGGCATGGAAATTAAAAAAGATTAGACAAAGAGGAAACTCTAGTTAAATCAGAGGACGCATGTCGAGACAATATTGTAGAGGCTTAATATGCAAGAAAGTAAAATGATGAAGGTCCCTATTCCTATAGGTGTAAATTTATATGCAAAACAATATCCTGAGACACAGGATGAGGAAGAGGACATGTCTCATGTTCCATATGCGAGTGCAATTGGAAGTTTGGCGTATGCAATAGTCTATACTCGAACATATATTGCACATGCAGTGGGAGTAATGAACAAGTTTATGTCAAAACTGGGGAAGGAGCATTGGACCACAGTGAAGAGGGTTTTCTAGTATATGTGTGGAGTTGTGATTATGGTTTATGCTACCAAGGAATACCAGGATTGGACTGAGTGTTGGACATGCGTGACTTTGTTGATGTAGACTAGGATGGAGATCTGGGTCACATAAGATCTACAAGTGGGTATGTGTTTAACCTATTTGGAGAAACAATCAATTGGATGAGCAAGAGACAATTTCTAGTGATACTTCCAACTACAGAAGCTGAATACATGGCAACCACTCATGCAAGTAAGGAAGCAATTTGGTTATAGAGATTATGTTCATATATGGGGTTGGCACAACAAGTTATAAGGATAGATTTTGACAGTGAAAATGCAATTTTCTCAGCAAATAACCCTGCTTATCATTCAAAGATAATGCATATTGATGTTCAATATCATTTTGTGAGGGATATGGTTGAATACAAAAAGGTTTTGTTGGTAAAGGTGGACACTTTGGAGAATGTTGCAGATGCATTAACAGTGTATGAGCACCGACAATTTCTCTTGGTGTAGAGAAATAATGGGTATTATTGCCCTGGATTGGTCACCATGCACTTCCACAACCCCCTGTGTGCAAAGAAAACTACAAGTGGGAGAATGTTGGGTATGTTTTATATTTTTTGCACCATTAACCCCTCGTTTGATAGATATGCGTCTGACATAGCAGAGGTTTGACAAGGGGTTTTTGGGTGGTTTTTGCATCTGTTTTTGGCATTTTACAACAATTGGTTTTCATTGTTAGTAGATTTCAAGTGCACGGTGGTTTTGCCCGTGGTTTTGTAGATCCGATGAAAAGATCTATGGTTATTATCTAATCCAGTATTAATGGATTGGGGGTTTATAAATATTATGGTATGTGTATAATGTATTGTAATATTGTAAAAAAACATAATAAAAATCAATCTCATTTTCCTAATTTTAAGTTTTAGAAAAAAAAAAAAAAACATTTTTGTATATTTTTTATTATTGTTATTGTATCTTTTTCTATTAATTTTAAAAAATTATTTACAAATATTATTTATACCAGATTAAATTCTACAAATATACCTCATGAATAACCCATATCTCATCATGTTGCAATTTCTATGGTAACTTCAATTTCATTTTATTATACCTGAACTCTTCCATCTCAACCCAAAAAAAAATGGATGAGTAGACTAAAAAACTACCATAATTTGAACTCTTAAAACCATCGTTTATCTCCCCATTTCACAACACTCTACAACTACAATAACCTTAAATTTAAATCTTATCAAAATTTTAGAAATAAAACAAACAAAAAAATGTAGTCTCTCCCGACATTTAGGTCTATTTCAAAGCATCATTCCCAAAAGTAATAACTTTCATAAAACGATTATTAAAAAACAAAAACCTATAGTACACGAATATCATTCAATTAAAGTATAAAGATGTAAAATGATTTAGACTCAACAAGCTTACGAGGCCCTGATAGCCTTAAAAGTCTAATAATTTTTCTTTGTAGCATAGAGGAGGAATATCACCATATCTTTTTGACCCACCAATTAAGGAAACAGTGAGGAATATCAACCATATCTTTTTGACCCACCAATCAAGGAATTTGTAGCTCATCACTATGAATAATAATATATTCCCATCACTATGAATAATAATATATTCCCTGTCCAATGGCACATATTCAAAACCCATGAAGGTTGCTTCCACTACACTGATGGTAAGTTGATTGCTTGGCCTCTAAATTCTTTGACCATAAAAAATTTAAACAAATACCATCCAACTAACTTGTTGGAAATATTGGTGGATATCATAAATATTGCAATCACATCACATTTCAAAGAGAATCATTCACCGAAAGTTGAACAGATTGTTTTGATGAAATAATGTTCATCTAGTTTGTGGGTGAAAATGACAACATACTTAATATCTAAATTTCTAAGGGTTAATAATACACATTATTTTAAGAAAAATTATTATTGTATTTTTATATATTATTGATATTTGTTTTTAATTATTTTTTATTAATTTGAAAAATATTTTAATAATTAATTTTAATTAAATAATAATTTAATAATATAGTTTAATTATTGGAGGTTAATTTTTTTCATATTTAAATTATAGTATTTGATGTTTAAAGTTATCTAATTATTTTGATTTTATTACAAAGAATCATATATTTTATATCAGTATGACTAAAATTGTATAGAAGTTGTATAGATTTAATTATATAGCGTGAGTGGGCTTAATGGTTAAGAGCATGTGTTTCCTCCTAAGAGGTCACAGGTTCAAAACCCAAGGGGGTGTATGTATGCCTTTGTAGACTCAACAATCAAATTGTTGCGTGGAAGTGGGTTCCTTGCATTTTTCTTCCAAAATAAAATTGTTACACATATTTGCGAGATAGTATACTCAATGTTGTTCCTTGCCCTACAAACAAGGGGTCTTATACATCAATTTTACCTTAAAATTGGATAATAATAATAATAGTAAATAAATTTAACAAAATCATTATAGATGAGAAAATCAACAATTAACTAATTTTTTTTTTAACAATTAAAATAAACTCAAATTTTATACACAAAATGAAAAATATTAATTATTTTTCTTCCAAAATAAAATTGTTATATTTGCGAGATAGTATACTCAATGTTGTGTCTTTCTCATTCATATTTATGTCTTTCATATACATATATTTACAATAACTTTTAATTACAATTTTCATCATTATTGTAAAGATAATCATGACTCAATTTAGAATAATGAAAACATAACTGAAATTTCCTCTTATACAAACCATGAAATATCTATCCCCACATCTATGGTATGACATGAAATTAGTCCATTAGATTCATACAAAGCATCAATGTTGGAAATAATACTGAGAGGGGGGGTGAATCAGTATTATCTAGCAATTTACCAAATCTTCCTTATTTGATCTTTTGAAATATTCTTGCATATCAGTACCATAAAACAATGAGCATGAATAAAGAAAATAGACAGTCACACCAAAGAACACAAGATGTAAGGTGGAAACCCAATGCGGGAGAAAAACCACCTGCTGCAATATGTCTCTATCTTCTTTCAAGAAATTCTTTTTACAATGATTTTTGTACTGGTGCAGTCCTTTACCAGCACGCAGGCTGCAACCTGCAAAGAGCTACAACTCTTTCTCGTTTTCCAGTTTCTCCTGGAAGGAAGCTACAACCCCCTACTTCTTTTTCATGAAGAATCAAATGATCAACAAGTATACAACAGATACAGTCTACTACAGATATCAGATCAGTAATTACATAAACAACCCAGAACACCTTATGAACAGAAATATACAGTCAACAGATCATCTTAAGACAGGGACGCATATTTTCTTTCTGTGGCCTGCGACTGGACGCAGTATACCTTATGCTGTTCTGCGTGCAGACGCACTGTTCCTTTTTGCTTTTCTGCGACCGACGCTCCCAGAAACACTATCGCGCCGCGTCTTTCGCTTCAGAGACGCACCCAATGCCACAGTCGCGCCGCGTCCTTTGCCTCAGAGACGCACCTGAGTCTTTACTGTACTGCGTCCCGGCGCACTTTCCCTTCACTGAATCTGCGTCCCTTCAGATATAGAAGATAAGAGGACTTCAGAACCAACCCAAACACTCAGATCCACAGATCTGATCATGCGCCATATAGATCGTAGTCCATTAGAAGATTTGCCCTTATAGATTTGGACTAGATCACACCAAGAGATATTCCATACGAAATGATGCTTAATCCAAATGAACTCCTTTGCTTTATATAGGCAAGCTTCTCCCCAAAACATGGAACAAAACCACGAGCCGACACCATAGAAACACAAAACCGTCGGCTAGATACCACACAAGAAACCCCCACGTGCTTTTCTCTGCCTTGAAATGTGTGCACTGGGCGGACGCACCTCCTGAACGGCTGGCCTGCGTCCCTGGACGCGGGTTCTGTATGGTATACCTGCGGGGACGCACTTGCTGAACATATTTCCTGCGTCCTTCTTGATTTATCACCTGAATGGGTTTGCCATCAAGGACAACACCTGAATCATAATGCCAACAATCTCCCCCTTTGGACTTGATGGCAACCACATAATCTTCAGCTTCATTCTCCCCCTTTGACATCAAGGGCAAAGGGTATGCTCCCCCTATGCTCATGCATCTCCAGATCTGTAACCAGAAATCCATCATGAAGGAGATAGAGACATATTGCAGCTATTTCCAAGATCTCCTTCTCCATAATGCCAACAATGCATTATGTGCTCCCCCTGAGCCTATACCACCAATAGGAAGATGATCAACAGTAAGATGATGCATCAACAACCCCCAGCTTTTGCCTGAGGTATTCAAAAGTGTCCCTGGGCAATGGTTTGGTGAAAATATCAGCAACTTGTTCCTCAGAAGGAACATACTCCAACTTGACCTTCTGTTCAAGTACTTGTTCCCGGAGAAAATGGTACTTGATTGGTATGTGCTTGGTTTTTGAATGCATAACCGGATTCTTTGAGATGCTGATTGCACTTGTGTTGTCACATAAGATAGGGATTGGAGGAGTACAAGTGATTTGATAATCCTGCAAATTCTGCATCATCCAAAGGAGTTGGGTGCAACAAGATGCAGCAGCAACATATTCCGCTTCAGCTGTAGACAAGGCAATTGAACTCTGTTTCTTGCTGAACCAAGATACCAGTCTGGGACCCATAAAGAATGCACCACCACTTGTGCTTTTCCTGTCATCCACGCTTCCGGCCCAATCTGCATCTGTATAAGCATGAAGAGTGAGATCTGTATCTCTAGGATACCATAGGCCATAATTTTGAGTCCCTTGAAGATATTTGAAGATTCTCTTCACTGCTTGAAGATGAGTCTCCTTTGGATTTGCCTGAAACCTTCCAACTATTCCAACTGCATGCATGATGTCTGGTCGGGTACCTGTCAAATATAGTAGACTTCCAATCATAGATCTGTAGGTTGGTTGATGTACTGCTGCAGATTCGTCATTTGCACTGAGACTACATCCTGTGACCATGGGTGTACATACTGGTTTTGCATCTTCCATGCCATATTTCTTCAAAATCTGCTTGAGATACTTGGTTTGAGATAAAAGGATTCCTCCTTTCTTTTGTTGGATTTGCAAACCAAGGAAGTATGTCAGTTCTCCTAGCAAGGACATCTCAAATTCTTTCTGCATGACCGAGGCAAAGATTTGACTCATAGCTTCTTCATTACTGCCAAAAATAATGTCATCTACATACACAACAAGTATTAGTAATTTGTCATTTTCAACTTTTATATAAAGATTGTTATCTGCTGAACCTTTTGAAAAACCTTGTTGATGAAGATATTTGTCCAACCGGTAGTACCAAGCCCTTGGAGCTTGTTTGAGACCATAGAGAGCCTTTTTTAATCGGCATACAAGATTTGGATCGTTTCCAAGAATGAAACCATCTGGCTGTTCAATGTACACTTCTTCATCCAAGTCTCCATTCAGAAAGGCTGATTTCACATCCATTTGAAATACTTTGAAGTTCTGACAACTTGAGAGAGCAAGAAACATTCGGATGGCCTCAAGTCTTGCAACAGGAGCAAAAGTTTCTTCAAAGTCTATTCCTTCTTGCTGTGCATACCCTTTACAAACAAGTCTGGCTTTGTTTCTAATTACTTCTCCATTTTCATTCAATTTATTTTTGAAAACCCATTTTGTTCCGATAACATTCTTATCCTTTGGTCTAGGAACCAGCTCCCAAGTGTTGTTCTTTTCGATTTGCTCAAGTTCTTCATCCATTGCTTTCACCCAACATTCATCTTTGCATGCCTCTTTCACATTTTGTGGTTCAGTAGAGGAGAGTAATGCCAAATAACTTGAAGCTTCTGCAACTGTTCTTCTAGTTTGTATACCTGCTTCTTTTTGTCCCATGATCTGAGATTCTGGATGGTTCTTTTGAACATATCTGGATGGAGTCTTTTCTTCTATTCTTGTTCTTTTTTCTGCTTCTTCGTGAGGTCCTTCTTGAGATTGTTCTTGCGGTTCTTCTTCTTCATCATTCTGTCTTTGAGGGTAGCTTTCATCTTCTTCAATGTCTTCACGATGTATTTGCCTAGGAATGTATCCCTTCTCATCAACCACTACATCAATGCTGTCAACAATTCTGCCAAGTCTTTTATTGTAGCATTTGTATGCTTTGCTATGTGGAGAGTAGCCAAGAAGAATTCCTTCATCTGCTCTAGGATCAAGTTTGCCAAGCTGCTCCTCAGTATTCTTGATATAGCATTTGCTCCCAAAGATTTTGAAGTGCTTTACCGAAGGAGTTTTACCACTCCAGAGCTCATGAGGAGTTTGAGTGCTGTTCACTCGGACATTTGTCTTGTTGAGAATAATAACTGCCGCATGTGCAGCTTCACCCCAGAAGGTTGCAGGAGTTCCTGATTCATCAAGCATAGCACGAGCCATTTGCTGGATTGTTCTGTTCATTCTTTCCACTACTCCATTTTGCTGAGGAGTTCTAGCTGTAGAAAATTCTCTCCTTATCCCATGTTCATCACAGAAATCGAAAAATTCATTTGAAGTAAATTCCCCACCTCTGTCAGATCTGAGGCACTTAATTTTGTGACCTGATTCATTTTCAGCCAAGGCTTTGAAGGTTTTGAATTTTTCGAATGCTTCATCTTTGTGCTTCATAAGACCTAACCAAACAAACCTGGAGAAATCGTCAATAAATAATATCAAGTATTCCTCTCCTCTAGGTGTTCTTTTTCTGAATGGTCCACATACATCTGTATGTACTAGCTCAAGAGGCATGCTGGCTGATCCTTCTTTCTCTGGAAAGTTAGTTCTGGTTTGTTTTCCAAACTGACATGATCTGCATATGGTGTTGTCAGGAATTTTGATATCTGGAAGATCACGAACTGCCTGATATTTGCAAGCTTTCCTTATTTGTGAGAAGCTTAGATGTCCCAACCTTCGATGCCATAACCAGTGCTCTTCATCCTTGCTTAGATAGCATTGTTGTTGTCCTTCATCAAATATGTATAGATTATTTGGAGTTCTTTTACCTTTGAGAACTGTTTTACCTGTATCAAGATCACGAACAAGACACCCATTTGATCTGAATATAACCTCGGTTCTTTGATCACACATCTGGCTTACACTTAGAAGATTATGCTTTAGTCCATCAACAAACAAAACATTTCCAGCCTTAACATCTTCTTTTAAAGGAGCAATACCTTTTCCTTTTATAGTTGCAGGAGTATCATTTCCAAAAGAGACTTTCTTTCCCTTTTCTAAATTAGAATAAGATTCAAGTTTTTCTTTATCACCTGTCATATGCTTTGAACATCCACTGTCAATGTACCATAGATTTTCTTGTCCTTCTGCATAGAATGCTATCCCACATCTTTCTGTTTGAGGTTCCTTTATTTTCCATGTTTTGGTGCCTGAGGTTTGTTCCCTTTTTTGTTCTTGTACCTTTCTTTCCGGAAACCTGCTTCTGCATTCAAAATCTTCATGTCCAAAATTATTGCAAATAGAGCATTCAACTTCATTTTCAAGAGCTGAAAAATTGTTATAGGTCCTTTTTGTAATCCCTGTCATACTTCTTTGCTTTTGAGCTTCCCTAGTCATGATTGTTTTATACGCAACACATTGAGCTGCTTTGTGACCAAAGTTATGGCAAGAAAAGCATTGTCCATTGAAGAAGTTTCTGCGATTATTGAATCTACCAGCCAACTGATTGTAATTTCTATTTTCATCTATTCTTGAACCAAATTGGGAAGATTTTACCTGTGGCTGGTTGTGGCTTTTGTTCACCCTTAAGCTGGATTGCCCCTGATAGTTTCTGTTTGACGTTTGTCCCTGCTTTACCTGATGATCTTCCTTGTGCTCTTGCTCATTTCTTCTTGCTACATCAAGATAACTTTTTGAAGTAGATGCTTGAGAAGTTTCTCCATTATAGCCCAGACCTGTCTTATTTAGAGGAGACCGCTGCACACTGATAATCTCATTCAACGTTTCAGATCCTTTGACAAACTTGAGATTAATAGTTTTTGTTTTCTCAATTTCTTTTCTAAGACCAACAATTTCACCTTCTAATTTTTCAAGATGTTTTTCCTTTTCATCAATCTGAAATTGTAGAGTATCAATAATCATGTTCTTTTCTTCTATACATCTCTTGAGTCTAGTAATTTCATCATAAAGGTTATCCACATCTACAGCATCCTCATAATCATCATCTTCAAATGCCATTAACAATCTATATTTGTTACCTTGTTCATCTTCATCACTGTTTGATAAGCCATCACTATCTTCATGGGTGTAGTAGCTTTTCTTATTTGCACTTTGTTTCTTGTTCCATCTAACTGATTCCTTTCCTTTATCCTTATAAGAGCATTTTGCAGCATAATGACCTACTCTTCCACAAGCAAAACATTTGAAAGGTAGCTTACCTCTGAACCTTCCAGAACCTCTTTGAAGATTTCTGACAAAATTTGATTCTTCTTCCTCTTCTTCTGGAACATGACTTGCTTCATAGTGATCTTCTTTGCCTGATGCTTTAAAAGCAGCTTCCCTTCTGTCTGATGGACCTCCCTTTCTCATTTCATAAGCAGTTAGAATTCCATGCAGCTGAGACATAGTGAGAACACGGAGATTTTCCTTTTCTTCTACTGCAGATACTTTAGATTCAAACTTGGGGGATAAAGATCTTAGAATCTTTTGAACTACTATAGTCTCTTTTATTTCTTCACCCAAATTTTTCATACAATTAACAATCTCATCTACCCGAAGAAAATAATTAGCCACACTTTCATCATTATACATCTTGAGAGTCTCATATTGAATCCTGAGAGTTTGAAGTTTAGCTTCTTTTACCTGTTCATCTCCTTCATAGCTAGTGATCATTTTGTCCCATATCTCTTTTGTTGATTTGAAGTGCATGACCTTCATGAACTCTGTTTGAGATATACTTCCTAATAGAGTACTGACTGCTTTTGCATTTGTTTCATACTGCTTTTTCTCAGCTGGATCTGTAGGAGTAGCTGAAGGAAAGGCATAGCCTGATTCTACAATGTTCCAAACTTCTGTACCAAGAGATTGAAGATATGCAGTAACTCTTACCTTCCAATAATTGAAGTTTGTCCCATCGAAGACGGGTGGCCTGATTGATGCTTCTTTCTCGTAGTTGCTCATGATGAACGATCTACCTTCAAGCGATCAAGCTTTTCTGAAGGACCTGCTCTGATACCAATTGTTGGAAATAATACTGAGAGGGGGGGTGAATCAGTATTATCTAGCAATTTACCAAATCTTCCTTATTTGATCTTTTGAAATATTCTTGCATATCAGTACCATAAAACAATGAGCATGAATAAAGAAAATAGACAGTCACACCAAAGAACACAAGATGTAAGGTGGAAACCCAATGCGGGAGAAAAACCACCTGCTGCAATATGTCTCTATCTTCTTTCAAGAAATTCTTTTTACAATGATTTTTGTACTGGTGCAGTCCTTTACCAGCACGCAGGCTGCAACCTGCAAAGAGCTACAACTCTTTCTCGTTTTCCAGTTTCTCCTGGAAGGAAGCTACAACCCCCTACTTCTTTTTCATGAAGAATCAAATGATCAACAAGTATACAACAGATACAGTCTACTACAGATATCAGATCAGTAATTACATAAACAACCCAGAACACCTTATGAACAGAAATATACAGTCAACAGATCATCTTAAGACAGGGACGCATATTTTCTTTCTGTGGCCTGCGACTGGACGCAGTATACCTTATGCTGTTCTGCGTGCAGACGCACTGTTCCTTTTTGCTTTTCTGCGACCGACGCTCCCAAAAACACTATCGCGCTGCGTCTTTCGCTTCAGAGACGCACCCAATGCCATAGTCGCGCCGCGTCCTTTGCCTCAGAGACGCACCTGAGTCTTTACTGTACTGCGTCCCGGCGCACTTTCCCTTCACTGAATCTGCGTCCCTTCAGATATAGAAGATAAGAGGACTTCAGAACCAACCCAAACACTCAGATCCACAGATCTGATCATGCGCCATATAGATCGTAGTCCATTAGAAGATTTGCCCTTATAGATTTGGACTAGATCACACCAAGAGATATTCCATACGAAATGATACTTAATCCAAATGAACTCCTTTGCTTTATATAGGCAAGCTTCTCCCCAAAACATGGAACAAAACCACGAGCCGACACCATAGAAACACAAAACCGTCGGCTAGATACCACACAAGAAACCCCCACGTGCTTTTCTCTGCCTTGAAATGTGTGCACTGGGCGGACGCACCTCCTGAACGGCTGGCCTGCGTCCCTGGACGCGGGTTCTGTATGGTATACCTGCGGGGACGCACTTGCTGAACATATTTCCTGCGTCCTTCTTGATTTATCACCTGAATGGGTTTGCCATCAAGGACAACACCTGAATCATAATGCCAACAATCAATGGGTGGCCAACCTCATCAAGAGCTACTCAGAGATGATTTTGACATTTAAAAAATAAAAACAAATGGCAAAGCCTCTTGATTGTTATTTCCTCAAGACCAAATATTGTTCCATTGAATTTAGAGAAGAAGTGACCTCATTTAATCTTCTCCCTGACATATTTCCAGCACACAAGAATTGTGATAAACCAATGGGGAATGTTGAACGTGGAAAACTTATAAGAACTCCAGGCAAGTCGCCTTATTTTTACGCTCCAATGGGATGTTTGGAAGGATTCTCAAGGCAAGTCGCCTTTTTGCACAAGTATGTGGACCAGGATTTTTTTAAAGTAATTTTCAAATTCACAACCATCTTTGAAGGATGAGCATTTAAAGTTATATAAAGTTTACAATATTTCCATGAGTGTGTACACCATAAACAATGTATAATATTGTTTAAGTTTTTCAAAATTTAATTATTAATATACATTCTAAATAGATGCTACATTTTAGGAGAGATATCAAAGCCAGATTTAGAATTGGTTTGTGGGTCTAACATGTTTCCATTGTGTCACTTTGATGACATAATAATTAAAGTAATTGAAAATTTTACCATAGAGTGACACAATACAATATAAATATTATATAAATATTTCATAGTAATAGTAATAATTAAATTATTGTCAATATATTTATGGGTCTAACATGCTTTTATTGTGCCACTTTGATGACATAATAATTAAAATAATTGAAAATTTTACCATAAAGTGACACAATACAATATAAATATTTTATAGTAATAGTGATAACAATAATTAAAATAATTGAAAATTTTACCATAGAGTAACACAATACGATATAAATATTGTATAGTAATAGTAATAATAAAATAATATAATCAATATATTTTATATGTTAGAAAATTATAACAACAATTCTGCATGCGGAAAAAATTCAATGACTCGTTGAAACTTAATGCCCAGGGATATGAATTACCTCCAGCCATTGGTGAAACTCTTGATGCAACTTCTTTCTGAAAACCACGCTCCAGCTATCCAAGAAGAAGAAAAGAATGCAAAAATTCTGAAGGCACTTCCAAGCTCTGCTATCTCAGCGAGATGGTGTGAAAAACTGAAGGGGATTGAGATGCAAGCTTGGGGACCAAACAGATGAATTTATAGCCAAGCTTCCATCAAGCTTCTGATAGCTATGTGTCAGATGTCCCACAGATCAAGGCAGAGAACTCCAGATGGGAGTAATGGACCACTTCAGTAGCTCCCAACAATAAATTTATTAACTGCAGTTGATTTCCTTAACTTAAGGAAACTACTGCAGTTGGTTTCCATAAGTTAAGGAAAGACTGCAGTTTAAATTCCATAATTGTAGGCAGCAATTGTGCAAAAAATTAATGGAGCTTAACATTCTCCCACTTGGTCCATACTTCCAAACTTAATGTCTCAACTTAAAACCCATTGATAATCTGTATTAAGTAATAGATACATGAATCATGGCGATAAGTCCTCTAATGACGAGTATTATCTTCCATGTATTACTATGCATTTATTCTTATTATAATTTATGTGGCAACAATTTCTTAATGAATAAACCTTATGTTTATTCTTGGTCCTTCTTAAATGAATTTTCTCAAATCAACTTAAAGTGCACATAAATATGAGAAAAAACATCACAATAATTAAGAATTTCATTAAAATAACATTGTCCATACAATGAGAAACTACATAATGGGACCAAGTCCCATATTCAATACATGATCCTTGAATTTAAACGGTGGCATGCCCTTAGTCAAAGGATCAGCGATCATCAACTCAGTGCTGACGTGCTCAATGACCACTTTCTTTTCTTTAACACGTTCCCTTATAGCTAAATACTTAATGTCGATGTGTTTATTTCGACTCCCACTTTTGTTGTTTTTAGCCATAAAAACAGCAGCTGAATTATCACAATATATTCTCAATGGCTTAGATATAGAATCCATAATTCTAAGCCCAGAAATGAAACTCCTAAGCCATACACCATGTAAAGTAGCCTCAAAACAGGAGACGAACTCGGCTTCCATAGTGGAAGTGG